>ML219119.1:0-12425 GCA_004785975.1 Popillia japonica | reverse complement strand
TTTTTTGGCAAGCTTTGCGTTTTTTAAACTTGAACTAGATTAGTAGTAGAATCCGAACCGCACTAAAGACAAAATACTGCCCTGGATGATAATGTGACGAATTTGCTTGGATGGATTGGCAGAAATATAATCTTCAGAAACGTTTGTTTGTGATTACCATGTTAAGCATAGAAATAGAAGAAAACAATTAATTTTTGGGCATAATACAATATTTTTCAGTCTCGTCTTCAGAATTATGCAAGGCACAAACACTAATAATAAACCTGACACAATATTCAAGCTGACATCAATAAATGAAACCAATTAGTTAGTACCCACTTTCGATCAATATAAATATATGTAGTCCATAAATCTCTCTCACAGAACGGGGCGTTGTATTTTTCACCATATTTAATTACAAGCAATTGAAACTGCGGTAACTGTATATCCATTAACTGTCTGCATCTGTATACAGTTCGCCAATAGAGATTGATAAGTTCACCATCACGCGTTAAACATTAACATTAACGCCGGATAAAATACCGACGAAAAAAACCAATCACTACTATCCAGAGTTAGTTTCCGCGTTTTCGCATATAATACATACTATCTATGTCTGTAAGTATAATGCATGTGCGTTGTATAATTATTATCGGTGGCTTTTTCAAGGCTAGAGGTCGATTCGGGTCTCTGTATGACCTACGAACGTTACGAAAAGAGGGCGTTGGCTACGCTCGAATCGTCTTACATGTATAAATGTGGATATTTTTTTGTAAATATAAAATATCGCCATACTGACAAGTTACGAGTAGTAAATGTCGATTATAATCGCCTTCACGAGCACAACGGCTTAAATTGTTGCTATTACATGTGTCTACATATACATATACATACATATGTACTTACACCACCGTCCATAAGTTTGGAAGCAAGGTGCAATTCCTTTAAAGTAATACATACATCAAACGGGGAAAAGTCGATCAAAAATCGCGGTTTTTTTGCAATTACTCCGAAATGCTAGAATATATTTCGATAAGATTACAGATATAGAATCCCTATTAATTAAGTCATCAAATGATTTTTAGATGATGAACATCGGATGCATTTTTTTTTATTTTTGGTTAAGTAGTGATCGATTTCTCCCCAAGATCTGGGCTGAAGTCGATCTGTGGTAGTAAAGTCTATATTTTTGACTTTAACTTTGCTTGAAGTGAAGTCGATCACCAAAAATTAAACTGTGTGTATTTATAGATACCTACCTATTTAAATATGCAAAAATATTAATGTACGTGGAAAATAAAACCTTTATTTTAAAGAAGCGCTTATACATTTACTAGTTATTAATAAAAATGAAATATGTATGACTGCTTCAAACATAAACCAAAAATTAAAATAATATAAAATAATAATAAAAAGATAGCAATTACTTTAAACAAATATTCACTGGATCTCTTGGCGCCGAAGTAGAACACTAGATCACTATCACCCACAGGACACCGAACACTTGGATAAATGCCAACGCGTTTCGACAGCAATGCTGTCATTATCAAGGCGGTAATAAAACTAAATAAAGTTGTCGTTTTATTTAGTTTTATTATCGCCTTGATAATGACAACATTGCTGTCGAAACGCGCTGGCATTTATCCAAGTGTTTGGTGTCCTGTGGGTGATAGTGATCTAGTGAAGTACTTTAAAGAAAAAGGTAGAAGTAAAAGGTTTTGCTATAATTTGTATTCATAATCTCTACCTTTTCCTTGCAAGGAAATGCTTCGGACAAATAAAGCAAAAGGTACAGAGATTAGCGATTCGACAAACCAGTTGAAACTTGCAGTGTGCAATTCAACGCACGTGCGTTTTGCGACAGCGGTGTATTTTATTGTTCCATGCTGGCACTATACTGGTTCAATACTGGTACATTTCACTCTGTATCCATATTTCAGGATGGGAAATCGCCGTTTCAATTGCTCAAATGTATGCTCAATTACAACTCGCTCTGATGTAAGCTCTCTGATATTCCTGTTGGAGTTAGGGTAGGTGGTCATGAGACACAACATTATACCATACCCACTGTCCCCTAATAGGATAGTATTCCTTGTCCTCTTCATGATTTTACACATTGCCGAATTCTTCCATATATGAAGGGATCCCGGCCAACTTGCATCTATACTAGTTATAATACAATTGTGGTCGCATGTAACCTGTACATTAATGCTACTAAAACCTTCTCGATTTACATACTCGTCTCCAAATTGGACTGGTTTGATGGCATTATTTGATTTTCTGTGTTTGGGAACCGAATCCATACTCCGGCCTGTTGCACAATCCGCTAAAGCACTTCATGAAATATTCTGGAGACTGTGGGCTGCCTACATCCCAATTCTTCAGCAATTCTGCTCTGGAATCCAGGGTTCGCACAATAACGCAGAAATACTTTCATTTTCTGTACAGGGGACAAGGCTGCTCCAGGAGTTTCAAGATCCGCTCCAAGAAAGTGATCCGCCAACAACACCAAATTTTCTTCCTCAAATCTAAATATCATTTTGAAATCTGATTCACGTGGTGTAGGTATATCTAGCTTTGTAGTATTTTCTTGGACGTGAATGCACCATATCAGCCATAACAAACACAGCACTGGGACACCACACAACCTAAGATCACTTATACAAGCCCTTCCAGATAGATTTTAACACATCAAAACCCTTCTATGTAAATACAAGCAGTACGATGTGTGAAGCAAACACTGAAAGGAACGGAAAAAGTTGTTGTGAACCTAGATTCCTTTTTCTTGAAGTAAATCCTTCAGTTTTTGAGCAAATGCTTCTTTTTTTAAATATGAAAATGTAAAACCTTTTACTTTACAGGAATCTCTCGAAGCAAAACCTTTTCCTTGGCTTTTTTTATGTATATTCCTTGAAGGAATTGCTTTAGATTTTGAAAGCAAAAGGTAAGACTTCCTTTTATAAATATGTACTATTATTGCAAGGTTACTTTTTCTTGTGTTAGCAGGAAAACATCTCTGCCCCGTTTTACCGACACCAATTTTATTTTTGTAATCATCTGGTCTTTGTTGACTATCGATTCATCCCCTATGTTTGAAAACTAACTCTCTTTGTAGTCTCTGCCATCTTTACGGTCAGCTGAGGATGTCGTTTCATGAAGCCTTCAAACCAACCCTCTCCAGGCAAATTCTCCATATTTCAGGGAATGCTTGTTGTGATCGTTTATAGTTGAATACGGTAATTCATAAAACTCTGATGCTTCTCTCACACTAAATTTTCCTTGACGCAATGAACCAACAGCTTTTTGTAAATATGCGGGATCATAATTTGCCTTGCCATAAGCACCAAACTTCTTTTGATATTTTGGAGGCATCATTACATATAAGTGTTACAAAACAGTTACACAATTTTGTACGCCACTGACTTCAGTTTGTGTGTAAAGTTTTCTTGCTGGCTGGTGTTTAATAATAATTTTTCATTTTCATTCTAACATCTAACCCCAAAAAATTATTAAATAAAAACGGTCGAATTCACCCCGCTATTTCCGCTTAAACAAATAGATTTTTAACCGTTCTGATAATTAAATTATTAATTATTATTGTATACAACACTTCATATTATATAATATATGGTTTATCAACCACATACCTTGATGTAAAGTTGATTATTATGAATCTAGTTCCAAAAGGAAATGAATTCATACATTTAATTAAACTCGTGGTCTGCTAAATTGTTGTTCATTTTTTATGTGGAACTTACCTTCACTTTTTACATTTACTATACAAACGGTCGCATATATTGTGCTGTCGCTAAACAATTACCGACAACAAATCAGTTCATTACGTGTTCGTATTTGCCATGAGCAAGAAAATGTTTGGAGATATAGGTTTGATCGACTTCACCCCGTTTGATGGCACCCAATAGGCATATCGTGAAATCGTTGATCTTTACTGTAAATTATTGCATACAAATCCGAAAATTCCAAACATTTAGATACAAATGTCACCCGAATACGTTCTATTGCTATTTTCTAAGAATATCACCAGGGGAAAGATCTAGAGAGTCCTGTTTAGTGCCGTTCGTGGAATATGGAGGAGGCAATGTTATAAATTGGACTTGTTCTGCTGGAAGAACCACCGGAGATTTAGTCGAAAATTAGTAGCACAATGCGGAAAGAAGAACATTTTACAAAGTCATGCTATTCCGTATGGAAGTTGTTTTGTAGATGAGCCCTTCGTGTTCCAGCAAGACAATGAAGAAGAAGGTATAGGAACAAGAAAGTGACCAACTGGTCAACTGAGGCGGACCACAGAGCGTCAAGATAGGCGCTTCAGGCAACTAGATCTACGACACCGTTTTGCTGGAAGGTGTCAAATCGCTAACCAACCAAACCGCCCGCCGGTACTATAAGTACACTATATCGCCGCATTTGGGCTTCATACCGTCCACGATTAGTGCTTCCTTTGACTGTGGACCATTGTCATCAACGCTTGAATTGGGGCAGAGAACGACAGCATTGAGAAGCAAAAAGGCGTAATGTCGTCTTCAGCGACCAATTGCGATTGTGTCTTTGTCTGCATGATGGCCGTAGAAGGCTACGACGCCAGTATGGAGAGCGACACGATTTTGAGGTTGCTGTTGAGAAGCATTAACACAGGAACGTTGGAGTAATGGTTTGGGTGGGACTATTGGTTATGGTAACCAATCATCACTTCTGTTTAATCGAGGCAGTATGACAGGTGCGCGTTATGTTGATGATGTCCTACAAACCACTTTACTACCTTATCGAGATGGCCGTCCACACATCATTTTTCACCAAGACAATGCACGTCCCCATATTGCTCGTCAAACTATAGACTTTCTCCAACAAGTCGGCGTCAATGTTTTGCCGTGGCCACCACGTTCCCTGGATTTAAACCCCATCGAGCATGTGGGGGATATCATGTTCACTTTGCACCATGCTCCACAAACTTTACGCGGTTAAACAAATGATTCCTTCTGAAATGATTCCTTCTGGGTGTAACACTTCTAATGTCACTGAGTATATTAGCGTGATAGTGTAACTGTTTGCAACCTTTTTTTAATAGAATGGTAACACTGTACACTTTAACTCTAAGAGATCAATACATAGATCCTGATCGCGTATAATACGCACAATACCATGATTCATCTAGGGTATTGTTTCCCAAGTTTCGAAAGACTTACCAAATCTCTCCCATTGTATTTATTCGAGTCGGGTACGATTCAATAATGAAACAATTTTCTGTTTTGTTTGTGTCGCATTTTCGATCACGTATGACACATATAAAGTATATTCACGTTTGAAAAATTTATTACGCAGGCACGCATATACCAACCGCACAGAAAGGGAACACACCTACTCTCGGCCCGCCCATAATTACATATTATATGGGTTCAATTTTAGTAACACAACACGATTATTCCATTTACGGCGACGGTCGTAGAGGTTGACATATTTTCATTTCCAGCTTTGTAATTATTTTTAACACTGTCGGTACCAGTTTAATCCCAAGGGAGCATGTTAGGCATGATATTATTTAACGCGTTACCTGTATGGGCATTCAATAAACTGCTTCCTGCATTCGAACCAACCAACCGCGAAATTTCCGCAATCAAATTCAACTCCATAAAACGCATATAAAATAATGTTTGCCTAATGTATAGTATTTCTCTTTTAATACCAGGTAAATAATAAATATCTCTAGTTAGTAATCACTCATTACACTTAATCTTGTTACGAACTAGAAAATGAAAACTAGCAATAACCTAAAGCGCAAAAGTTTGTGCGAAGAGTTAGAGTCTGTCATCACAGGTCTTCGACTCCATACATCAAACGATTGGTTTGAATTTATGAGTTAGCCGTACGGAGTTGTGGCGCTCTTTCGGCGTAAATAATATGTTGTTATGTTAATAAAAAGAATTATAAAAAAAGCGACAAAACGTTTGAAAGGTGTATAAGCATGGGAATATCCGGATACATTATACACACTTATATGATATATTACTTTGACGGCGACTGTTAAATATAAACGTCGAAACAGCATTCGATATCAGTTTGTTGCAAGTTAGTTCCGTATTGAGCAATTTCAGCGTTGCCGATAGCTTGATGTGAAGAAATAATATGGAAAGTACGCACGTGGCATTACGTGGATGCATTATTAACACTTATATTGGAATCGGTGGGAATTATTAATTATTTCTTTTGTTTAATTAAAATATCAATGGAGATTATTCGTTTCAGTTTAAGAGTGTGTCGTTTATTCTCTGTAGTGTGTAATGGTACTCTCTTCAAATGTCACATTGACAGACAATAAACATTAGTATATGCATCAAAATAGTCTTAAAATTCGTTCACGATTTGTAGGGAAAAATCGCCTAAATTGGACAATTATTTTTCTTTATATTTTTAAGATAAAATATTGAGGAAGATGGATTTCAATTCATGTTTTTATGAAATAAATGCACATCAAGATCCATTTTAGCCTGGTGTTTCTAGCTTGTTCTGTTGATAATGTTTTAGTTGGAAGAAGAGAAATACTTGCTTTATCGTCTTCATCTGACGACTGAATACTTGAGTTTTGGGCTCCTATTTATTTTCTAATTTGGACCGGTCCAAATAAGGAAACCCGTGGTGGTCCAATTTTGGAAACCTCATTTTTGAGATTGAAGCGATTGATAACAATG
The DNA here is from genome assembly GCA_004785975.1 of Popillia japonica. Lineage (NCBI taxonomy): Eukaryota > Metazoa > Arthropoda > Insecta > Coleoptera > Scarabaeidae > Popillia > Popillia japonica. The sequence continues at coordinate 5,742 of ML219119.1, read as the reverse complement.
AACTTTCGGTTGGTTGCAAATGATGTGGGGTTCAATTTAGGCGTCGGTCCAATTTAGGCGACTTTCCCCTACAAATTTATAGATTATGTCAGGTCTTAACCTCACGATTTTGACACATTTGTGATGGCATTTACGTCAAAAACATATATATAACCTAACAAGCACCAAATGTCAAATTTAGATACAACATTGCAACATAGATGGCGCTTATATAGTTTGTCTTACCCATTTAAATCTCTATTTTCTCGTTCTTCTGACATTGTGGTCCAATTCTCCTTTCAACATATTGGTGGTCGCTTTGGAGATTGTCTAGATGTTGGTTTTCGATTTTTACCGATTTGTCAGCCATGACACACATTCATTTCAGAAATCTGCTGAAATCTTCTGTTTGGCATTCTTCTCTGGTATGGTTATTTCTTCTTTGGTCTGTCAATTTTTTTTTTACGTTATTGCTGTCGGCACTCTTGTCTCGATTGAACGTATTGTCCTTTTTGGTTTCAGTGGTGTTAGTTCGAGTTGCCATAGTGTACATCATTACAGGTCTAATACAAGTCTTGTAAATCCTCACCTTACTAGTGTGGTTGTTATGCATTGGTTTTACCAGATGATGTTGCTTCTCATTCAAGGAATTCCTTCTGATAAATATTGATAGAAATATGATGCTTAATTTCTAGGCAAAACCAAGCAAATATGCAGAACTGTCTAATCTAGCTGTCATATCGAATCGGAGGTCGTTTCACGAATGTAAAAACTTACATGACTGCTACTGGTACAGCCTGCAAGTACAGGCACAGTCTTCGAGTAAGCAGGTTGAGGAATGTTCAGAAATACTTTGGACTCAGGATCTGGGCGGGCATCTATTGAACATAATTATCATCATATGTTGAAACAACATTCAAGATTTGTATTTTTAAGATTAGGCACCACTGAACGAACAGGAATGTAGAAGACAGAAAACAGAAACGTAGAAGACCACCTTCAATGAAGTTGTGGTAATTTATGCTCTGATATGATGCTATGATTGATTTGTTCTATTCATGTGTTTTATGTCAATATTGGACTATGTAGGCACTTTGGTATTTAGTTGCAAAACCAAGTTTTGTTTGAAATTACGTTGCCTTTAATTTTTGAAATAAAAACTAATTATCAGAAGCGCAATTAGGTGTATATGCTGTGTGTGTCATCAGTTCAAAACCGATATCAAGAACTGCTGTCAGTTTTCTATAATATGGTGGCGGTTCCTGTTTATGTAGCCAAGTTTCTAGTATGCCAATACCATTCTCTTACCATCCAAAAAAAGGCAGTTCGAATGGTTGAACCCTAAATTTGGGAGGTCATCCATAGAAGCATTTTTTATTTTGAAGCTTAGATTCAAAATCGAAATGATGAACTCATGCTTCATTAAGGGTAACAGAAATTTTTTTGGTTACTCACAAGCAATGCCAAATTAAGTTTCTGAAGTAAGTTTTTTTCTTTTTTTTGCGAAACTTTCTACATTGTTACCATTAATTAATTGAAAGACATCTTGGTCAGGCAATCATCTCATTTAGAACAAGGCTTCTGTGTTCACCGCATTTGACTTCACTAGACTTTTCTTTGAGGGGTTGCTAAAGCGAATAGTTTACGTTAATAAACTTTGCAAGCGTTGAAAGAGAATATTCGATAAAATCTAGGAAAACTTGCAAAAAAGGATCAATTTGTTTGGAAGCATTTTCTTGATGTTTCTTATAAGTAAAAGAGATCGTTCACTACAAAATGGCCCACACTCTTCATTGGCAATTTGAGGAATTTCTCAAATTCAACCTTTTTTATCACACAAAAGTAGGGAGCGAAAAGGGGATGAAGTTATTACAATCTTCTTGAAGTATTTGGAATTTGGATTATAATAATAATAATAGTAATAATGGTTTATTGTCCAACAGTGTAACACCAAATTAAGGACAATTATTAAGGACATTAATATGTATAGTACAAATAACGTAAACAACCTAATTATAATTGCAAAACAAATATTAATTAATTAAATTGCATATATAACATAGAATCTAAATACTAGGTACATAATTTATATTCAATACTGATTACAGTGCTTGAGAAAAACTTGAACTAACTTGTCTACACTACAAGAAAATATATCACAAACAGGAGCTACACTATTGCAGGTTTGACAAATAAATCTGACTGGGGACTGCAACAATAAATTTGATCTCGCTACGGGTATGTAGAAAGTATATATGTATGATGTATACCGAGAAGACTGCCTTGGAACTAGAAAATTCAATTTCTCCAGTACTTGTGGGCCATATATGTGGCCATGTACAATACCAAACAAGAACTTCAAACCCTGAAGAGACCGTTTAGTTGATTGCATACTAAAAACCGACAAAAGTTCATAAGGATAACCTCGAGTGGGATATGTACCACGAGTTCGAAAATGCACATATTTTAAGAATTTTCTTTACACATTTTCGAAATATAATTTGTCCACAAAATACATAGAAGGGGTTCCAAATTAAAGAAGCATATTCAAGCCTTGATCATACCAGACTATTAAACAGCGCAAATATGGTGGCGACCTTAGGGAAGTGCTTAGATGTTCGTATGACAAAACCTAAGGTTTTATTTGCCTATTTCAGATATATGTATGAGCAGTGAAAGTTAGCTGAGGGTCAACAGCTACACCCAAATCATTGATAGTCGTAGGTCGTGTTAAAGTTTCATCTCCAACACAATAATTGTATTCAATAGGTTTATTTTTTCTTGTAAAGGTCATAACACTGCATTTTAATATGTTTAACTCTAGTTTGTTGACAATGCTCCAATCGTGTAACGAATCGAGATTGTTTTGTAAATTTATTGCATTATTAATAGATTCTATAGAAGAGAACAGCTTTACATCATCGGCAAACAGTAGATACCTGCAATCTAAACACATACTCAGATCATCAATGAAGGCTAAAAATAATAATGGGCCTAAATTGAAACCTTGAGGTATACCTGACGTGGGCCGTTATAGGACACAAAAAATCGAGGATCGTGAAGATAAGATTGTAGTAAAAGAAGAAGCGAATTGCATATACCGAATTTTGATAGCTTTGATAATAGTATCGCATGATTGAGACGGTCAAAGGCTTTAGCAAAATCTGTCAAAATTGCGTCAACCTGGCCCTGCGTATCTAGAACATCAGAAATATATTGGATAAAGTAGACTAAATTGGTTACTGTAGTACGCTTGCGTCTGAAACCATGTTGAAAATCAGAAATGCTTTGTGTAATATGTACACTAAGAAAACTATGGAAAATACTTTCGTATACTTTGGAAAAATTACAGAAGAAAGATATTGGTCGATAATTCTGTATTTCAGTCTGGTTACCAGACTTATATACTGGACAAATTTTGGACCGTTTCCAAATTGAAGAAAAGGTATTGGTTCGAAGAGACAAATTGAATATTATAATATTTTCAGGGCCCACCGTAAGGCTTAGTATTTGGTCGTGACCAGCGGTCATTTATTTATGTAAAAAGATACATTTATTTCAATGCAGTTGTTCCTACAATTTATCCTAGTGGCCGAGATGTTTTCACGATTATTAACTTGCCGTACAAGAACTAAGATTCCAAATGTTTACTAGATTACATAACAAAAACAATCATATATACATATACATACGTATGTATGTATTATTTAGAAATATAGTTGAGAACTTCATGAACTATCTTCGTACTTTAATCAAAGCCTACGTAACCGTAAATATCACGCACCACCAGTGATATACACACATAATGTTTAATGCCGTTCAACTGCGTAAACTTGGGAGTAAATGTTTAGCCAATTTGTCAATCGAATCGTACAATTTCCGCTTGATCTCATAAACATAGCGTTCTACGATACGCCTTATCTCTATTACAACGTTTATCGGAACATTGCTGCTGCTGCAATTATGAAGAAGAGAAAGGGGCGACCAGAAGCCGAGAAAAAATCTTGCTGCATGTATGTATGTATGCGTGCATGCTTTTCTTGGCGCGTAAATTCTGTGTCTATTTATTCCGTTAGTATAAATATAGATGAACATTTATTATGTGTAATTTAGAATATCTATTCTTGGAGAATAACGTGATAAATAGAGAGTTTACTTTGGACTAATTATATTAATGTATACATGTATGTAAGAGGTTGTTGTTAGAATTCTATCTAATCTGATAGATTGTGTTTTAAATAAATACAAGATTAGATGATGTACACTTCAGAACCGTTATTGTTTCCTGTTAATTGCATGCTAATGTAAATACATACATGCATACAATAAAAAAAATTATTAGTAAAGAACATTTAAACTTGAAATTCTAATCTGTAACAATAGCAAATGGTACCCCAGAAAAGCTATTCCCTTTATAATCAACCTATAACAAGCATAATTCTAAACGTGACATTATTACTTAGCACCATATTATCACAAATAAATTCATATCCCTTCAGCAAACTTTGCAGTCGTACGACCCTACTATCTGCCGAGCTATGTAGGTATATTCAGGCCAATGGAAACAGCCGAACGTGCACTTAATTATCATCTCTTATTCCTACACAAGAAGTGCCACAATGAAACCTATATTGGATTGTTATTGTTTGTTTAGGTCGTTGGTTAAATAACTGTATACATTATACTGAGGCAAACGCGACCGTACGGACGCAACGTAAGATGCTGTTTATGTTAGTCGCTTCCTGTGGATAGTTTTCACTGGCATTGGCGTGTCTGCTACGTGATCGGTCATCAAAGCGTTTAATATAAGGAGGAATGGTTTCGATCTATGTATGTACTAACATTAGAGTAGAATGTTGGTCCTTTACCAACTTGACGTGTTATATAAATATGAAGATATAGAGAGGTTAGAAGGTTAATCTGTGAATCTTCTAGGTTTTTCACAATTTTGAATCTTAAATTTGAATTAAAAGTTATATCTTTTAGCATAGGTATATCCTTTGAAGAAAAATAAAAAGAGAAGACCAGAATTTTCCGACACGGACCTTCTCTGAGCTACCAGGGTAATAGGCATAGATCCAGTCCACAGCGCTACGTACGCTTACTTATACGGATTCCAACATTAACGGTATAAAAACAACGACGTTGATTTTTCTCAGAAACTAGGGCACGTAAGGTTAAAAGCTCGTACCTGGGTACTCAGGGGAGGTCATCAAGATCTGTGTCGGACAACCCTGGTATTCCCCTATCAATCAAATCCCCTAGTGAGTCAGAGAACAGTTTTTCCTGGCCAATAGTATAACACTACTGCATGGTTCACGAAAACAAAGTGATCTTGAAACAGAAATGTCAAACCTCTTAATTTTACTGTGGCTTCATTTGTGCCCAAAAAAATAAAAAGCAATGCTGCAAATTTCTTTATTGGATCATGTTCCAGCAGTAAATGCAAGTATTGCGGGATAGACTTTAATTTAGCTAAAAAATCCGTGTCCGAGCTATCATCCATGCTTCTGTAATTTGGTGTAGTTGATCTAGCTCACAAACAAACAGGCTAGTTTTTAATTTCAAAATAATCTATACGAAGATCTTTCCTATACGTTAAAGGCAGAGGAAGGACAGGAGAGGAAGGCGTGTATCAACCAGTTAAATATTTTTGTTGAAAATACAAGACCAGATATGATCGAAGATTACAACAGACCTACTGGGTTACTAAAATCTGCCAAAATATCTAAATAACTTTGGTAGTTTTGCAGATTGCCAAGT
>SMLS01071388.1:0-13617 GCA_004785975.1 Popillia japonica | reverse complement strand
GTAAATAACGAAAAAGGGAGGATTTTGTTGTAAAGGGAATTATTTGCAGGAGCTTTACTGTTATCCGATACTCGAGATGAATATAGCTCTCTCGCAAATTTTGTAATCAAATTCCAGAGTAAAAATGTCTAGTACCTACTAAAAAGCCCAGAAACATTTTATGGAAACTTTTAGTAGGGGAAAAAATACGTTATAGAAACAGTACATAAAAGTAAGCAACAGACATTTATAAATTGAATACTTTGTGAAAATATGTGTAAGCTATGTAGATGTGTAAGATGGATTTATAGAGAACAGAAGGAATTGTACAGCAAATTAAACTAGAATATGTACGGACTGTACAAAGTAATGCCGTTTATAATTGGACTGGTAGGACTACAACAAATACTATATCTATCAAATTCGGAAGTATATAAAGAAAGGAATTTATAACCACCACTGTCTCAAACAGACATCATTTTGATTTTAAAAAAATTAAGATTTTAGTGGTAAGATATTGGTATCCAATATTTTAAGTAAGATCGCTCGGGTGCGCAGGCATGTATTCTCGTACCTGTCCTTTGCTGAAGATAACGCAAGGCAGCTGGAGCAATACTATTACTTTCATTTCGACAGTGTTTCGAATAGTCTGCATTGAAAACAAGTAAGCCAACGACACAATATCTACTTCTGCTTCAAAGTGGAAACAGGGCCCTGGAAACCCATATGTTGGTTTGGAACCTGGACTTGATGGTGCAGATAGACAAAGTGCTTACCAGCCTTTTGTACTGTAGAAACCACACAACGCAGCAGATATAGCATCTGCTGATCTTCGTCTTACCTTAAGGGAAACTTAAATGTGTTACTGTTTGCGCTTTTCAAGGTGATTCAAAATCAATGGTAGCTATTCTGAACACGGTTGCAACAAAATTCATCTCTGTTTCCACAAACTATATACGCGTTGTCAAAAGAATGATGCAGCTGGTGACGACTGCTTCGAAAACCAATGAAGTTATTTCTAATGTGAATTCTGTTCTTATGTTTTTTATAAATGTCGTAAGTATATCAAAAGAAAACACAGCAAATTCAATTTGGAGTGGGCATAATATAATCATTTAAATGCCATGTATAATAATTTAATTTACGTCTGGCTGACTAATTATTTGCAATGTTTTTCTTGGCCTTTGAGCAGAGTTGTCAGAGATTGTCATAACACATACGTATAGAAGAAATTGCATTATTTGAATAGCTATGACACGTAAGTACTTCAACACTAAATTTAGTACAAATTACAGATACCTCTTTTTTTTATTAAATTTCGTCATTTTGACGGATAGAACAAAATGCATATTTGAGTAAAGATATTAGTCAAATTTTGATAAACAACATTTTTGATATATGTACATTTTCCTTGTTACATTGGACACAAACATATTTCGAGCTCTTCTTATTACATAGCCCTATTTCACAAGACTTCTGTCCATTAACACTTCGTATACATTACAACGAATCTAGCCTAAATCACCACAATCATTAGAAACTTTCAGGCTTTTCTCGATATATTTACTTTAGTCCTTTCTGTATATACTATCATGCATTGATTGCTATTAAATCCAAGAAAAAAATACAAGATAAAAAAATTGGAGAGCCCGGCTACAACACCTTGCTTTCCTTCTATTTTCTAGCCATTCGATTGACTAGTTCCTCCCCAAATTTTGTTTTACTATAATGCGATTAGCTCTGGGGCATGTTTATCATTATTTCTGGATATATAGTGTGAAAAACAATATTGTTCTTGTGATTGTTTCTATGGAATACAATATTATGTAGTAACATAACTGTAGTAAAAATTCAAGGCATGTTATTATGCTGACTTAATGACTGGAAGAAGGCCAATACATATGGCCGCAGCTGTATATATTGTTGTGTCACGAATGACAAATAAAAATATTAAATGTTAGAATAACCAGATTATACTGTGAATTTTTTACAATAGTTAACTAAAACTGCCCTCCCTCTTCCCCTACCTTATAATTTCACAATTTAGTTGTACATATATTGTGTGTTTTTGTGTATGCAATGTACTGTGCTGTCCGTTGGTTTCCTTTGCTATTTGAAATCCTCCTGTCCTTCCTGCGGGTTTTCTTTTCATCTTATATTTTGTGTTTTAAGGTTCTAACTGAGCACCTTTAAACTTTTTATTCTCTTTTTACGTTGCTTTTTCCTACATAAGTTTTTAATGACTTGTTTACATCTGTCAACTTTTTCAAACTATCAACATCTACCTCCTCTCTTTTGTTTTCTACTTCACCAAGTGCTATCAGCCACTGAATTCTTAATTCCACTACTTGATATTTTAAAAGATGATTTTGGTAATTCCCGCTTTCACCCCTTTATGGTGTTCCTCATGGTGTCCCTCAAGGAGCTATCCTTAGTCCTCTACTGTTTAGCATTTATACTAGCTCCTTGCCTTCAGTTATTAGACATTGTAATTACCATCTCTACGCTGATGACACACAATTATATTTATCATTTAAACCTTTAGAATATCGGGAAGCTCAAAGTTTAATTAACGACGACCTTAGTAGGATATCATCGTACTGTGATCATCAGCAATTGCAGATAAATGCTTCCAAAACACAGATGATCATATTTGGGCCTAAGAATTTCCGCGTGTCGATACAACGCTTACGTGAAATCAGTGTGAAAGTAGAGAAAATTTACCCAATGGAGTGCGTTAGGAATCTTGGTATGTTGTTGGATTCGCAACTTCGTTTTCGACAACATACCTCATACATGATTAAGAAAGCGATTATAGCATTGAAATCAATTTTTGTTCATCGAAATCTGTTCGACTCCCGCATTAGATCCATTCTGTGTGGGACACTTGTATTGTCTCACTTTAACTTTGGTGACTCCATCTATTCCTTCTGTATAACAAAGGAGGATAGTCAAAGGATACAGCGAGTACAGAATAGCTGTATACGATTTATTTATGGTATGCGTGGACGCAGAGGCGTTTCGCGAAAATTGAAGAATACCAACACGTTGAATATGTGCAACACTAGAATTCTACGCAGTGTTGTATTCTTTTGTAATATTATTAAGTTTAAACAACCCCCTTACCTGTATAATAAAGTCAAATTTAGATATCAGACGCACCCCAGAAGTATAAGATATAATCACCTATTAACTATCCCTAAACATAAACGGGAAATTTTTAAGCACAGTTTTTCTTATAACGTTGCCAGGTTACTCAATACCTATGTTTTACCGTCGATGAGTGCGATTATGGGCACCAGCTCTTTGAGGCCTGGGTTGAAGCGTTTGCTTTTGGAGCTCCAATCACAGTGATTAGTTGTTACCGGTCCTTATTTAGATGCTTAAGTTTGTGTGTATATTCATATATATTGTTTGTTAATTTAATTATCACACTTTCACTTGTTTTCTTTTTGTTTTGCTTGTTTAGTATACATTTAATTTAATTTTTTTTTTTTTTGTTACCTCATCTCGGTAGGCTAAAGGTAGAACGCCGTACACCATCCTTATGTGATGGTTAGGCGATTTAGTCTCTTTGGCATGAATTTGTTTGTTCTTTTGCATTATGCAATGTAATACCTATGTATTACCTATGTAGTTTTGTACTAAGAATGCCAATAAATATTATTATTATTATTATTATTATTATTATTATTATTATTAAATGTATATAATTATGTATTACCTGTGTTTTTATGTTTTTACAATAATTTTGAGAAATAGAAATTTTCACATTATAATCAGTTTTTGATATTTTCTTGTACACGTCGCTGTCGGCAGTCTTTTTTTTAAATTAATAATTAATTAAATGTTGACTACCTACCTAGCTAATAGTAGTGTAAATTACAGATAAAGCTCTACATGTAAAAATTCAAAATTATTTGTTATTCAGTAGTAAATCTATTGTAACATAACAATATATGTACATAAATTTATGAGTGCGTTTTCTTTTATCTGTGCACATATAAGGTAATCCCTGTCAATGCACTCTTTGAAAAATAAACATTCAAGTACGTCGAGATTTTATTTGAATAAATTAACTAGATTATCACTTTGTTATTAAAATAGTTTTTTATATTTTTTTGAATTGAAGTTTAATTGGAAATTTATTCGGAATTTGTACCTCTTTGTTACCTCTCCTGCATATTGTACAAAGAGAAAACCATAACAATGATGTAAACTTTTTTGAACATTTTCGAATGTCAAAAGGAAAATGTGAGGTCGATAAAATTGTTTGTATTGTTGTATTGCCCGATACATTAATATTAGACAAGCAACGAATATTCGGCTACTATAGGTATTCCGCCTATTCGGCTACTTTTATCTTATTCGGCCGTATACCGAATACTTTTAGGTAAGATGTTTTGTTGTAGTCAGCTAATTGATAAATAAAAATATATTTATTTTTTATAATAATCTTATTTTTCTGATATTGTTTCCACTTCTAGGTCAATTACAGCACTCTAATTCGAATCAAGATCAAATTTATTCCAAACCCTCTACAATATAGTTTTGTTTTCGTTACAACTTCGTCAGTGGAATAAAATTGAAATTTAATTCGTGTCAAATAATAAATAACTAGCGATGCCTATCAACAAAATTACCTACAGACAAAGAAATTCAGTGATATATAAGATTATGTTTACAAAATAGTGGACAATTTAAGATATTTTTGAAATGTAAAATTATAATCATAAGAATAGAGACTATCTTTATGAATGTATTTTTTTCCCAAGCTCTAACAATTCTGTTCAAGGACTAGGGAAGTCATGGCAAAAAAATCCTAGTCAAGAACTTGATTCGAGTTAGAGCGTTGTAATTGACTTAGAAGTGGAAAAATATGAGAAAAATAAATTTTATAATAATATATTTTTCTGGTAATCATTAAAGTAGTATAAATACATAAACAACTTTCGTGTTATAAAAATATACATAAAACGATCAAATAAATGCCTATGCAATTGAATTACCTTATGAAAATTTAGAAGTGGAAAATTATGTTTCAGAAAGACTAATATCTCTACATTTTCAGGTAGTAGTTTACTCATTTTTTTCTCGTTCATACGCTAGCCGAATACTTTTGCCTAATATTCGGCTATTCGGCGATGAAGTCCGCAGAATATTCGGTATTCGGCCGAATATACTATTCGTTGCATGTCTAATTAACATGCTAATTAATTTAGAATCAATCATTTGTCGTTAATTGACGTAACATTTTCTGTGATATACGATAACTAATCAAGTGATCGTGTTTGAAATACGATATTTAAAATGGCCCGCGCATTTGCATTCAATGTAAAGCTATTCCGCGATTACCAATCCATTGCATTTGACGAATGTTCTCATTCAAACTGGTGTGTAGATTGCAATGTCACGCACACGCATTGTTACATCTACAGTTTTGAATACCTAATATGATTAATGCTACATATTTTAGAACCATTTCTTCATTATATTCATGGTAATGAAATCCAGAAAGCGTATTTTCAAAAAGATGCTGCAAGATTGCACACACAACTATTGCTACAATAGCATATCCTGATGCTATTGTAATTGTGCGAATAGATAGACCAGCCCACTCTCCAAATCTAACAAACAATCTAACTTTGATCTACATCCGTAACAGGTGGTGTCGCTATAATGCCACGCCATTGTATTATTCTGTGTTGTACATGTAATATTCGTATAACTCTCACGTTTGGTTCTATAAAAATTTCGTATTAAGCAAATCGCCTTAGGTAAACTTTGCTTCTCATACAAAATAAGGGATACCATTATAAGTATATTTCTCTTCATACAATGCAGCAAGTATGCATATTTTAATACAAATAAATAAACTGAAAACCTAAACTAATTAAAAGTCCCAATTTAATTTTATCTGACTAAACGTTCAAGTATTTTATCCCCGATTCTCTCATTTATTTAGCAGGACACAAGTCAATTACATCTGATACCTTACAATGTTTTTTATATCTTTACGATTTTAAGTTACAGTGGTATCTAACACAAATTTTTTCGATCTCGCCAATAGTGGATGCTTATTCCCCAAAGGTTGTAATCATAAATTACAACCTTTGGCTAAGTTTCTCCCGAGTTGTAATTATCCACGGTTAACATCAAATAGGTACTAAACTATGGCAATCTGAAAACTACGTATGAATGTGCAATTGAATGTGAGAAAAGAAATCTAATATGTACATATAACATTTTCAAATTTTAGGGTCCAGATTGCAGTTAAACTCGATCCATTTCTTTGTTTATCCTGTATTTACACAAATATTGCTGATTTTTCAAGTTCGCGGATATAGAAGTAAAAACTCTAATTATAGAGTATTGAAATGCAGCTGGCTAGTAATTGCAGGCCAAAACAAAGAGACATATAGATATAAGTCCGCAGTTGCGTGACCTACAGCGTTGTTAATTCTATCACGTCAGCTTTTATTAGTTGTACAGCTAATTTCGTTATTTGTTATACAAAAATCTTTTAATAATTTGTGGTGGTCCATAGAAGAACTGATGTAGGAGAAACAGGACAACATATTTACAAAAGATATTCAGTGTCCACCATCAGCAGTAATACAGGCATCAATGCGGCGACGAAATTTATTATGAACGCAAGTTCGGCATGTTGTCGCGAATGCGTTGTGCAGCAACAGAAATGGGATCGCGCAAATCTCTGACATTTTCGATATTGGATTGAATTTAGATCTAGACTAAAAGCTGGCCAAGTAATGTGACTTCCACGTTCAACGCAATGTGGGTAAATTTCGCTTAGAAATGCTTGAACAGGTAGATGTACCATCTATAGTGCATAAACCATAATTGTTGTGTCGCTAATGGTATGTCATCTAAATACTCTGGTAATGTTGACCATCTCTACGCTAAAGCCAATCGCACTGTAGTTTGAGGCACATTTACGTGCTGTGCTAAGTTTGTTATGCTTATACGGAAATTGCTTCCAGAATGTCTAAAATTTCCGTGATTGGAGCACTCAGAGGGATTTTGCAAGGCCACAGACTTCGTTACGTGGAATTACTGAACCTGTATTCCGAAACCGATACAACTCCCACAATCATCGCAGTCGAGGGATGATGTTGATTTGGAAGACGTTCTGTGTACACATTTTTTTCTGCAAGACCAATTTGCTCAGTTTCTCCATAAATTGAAATCATGTGGGTTTATTTGACATTCGTAGCTGTCTGTCATAGCAAACAGATGCATCCACAGCAAATGCCAAGTGGATGCTAAACAAAATGTAAACCGCAGCGGTCAATATATTCCGATAGTTGGTGATTCTCATAGAGCCATGTATGTATTAAATGCGTCAGGGTCCAATTTAACACAAATTTTTGTATTTAGGATTGACTCGTAAGTATCTTTCACCCTCTTTCTTATTTTGCGCTATTTAAAACTAACGCTGTATATACATATTTCATGTTACTAGGTTGTAGTTGTGAACCAAATGGTATATCTGGTTCGTAAACATGGCAGTTGTGTGCAATTAACATTTATTGGCGCTATCCACTTTTTTTAAAACAACTTTTGCCCATGTCTAATAAGCGCATCCACATGGTGAACTGCAAACAGTTAAGTACAGTTTACATTTTGAAATATTGAGTAAATATTATTCCTGCAATAGTAGTATTTTATAGTTTATATTATGTACGTCCATGAAGAATAAACCAGGTATCTTCCGAGACCGAGATATTATATTTTTAGTAAATGGGAGAGTATAATGTCATCATTAATTGATATGGAATTTCTTCCATTAATTTATATGGTACACTCCGTTACAACACATCTTAAAGATGTAATGACATTAAAAACTCGAAATCCTTCGTCTGTTACTTGCAAAATATTCTTTCTTTACTTTTCCAATGTGCATCGTATCTGGTACGAAAACATATTTTGCATAAAAATATGTAATCTGTAATATTAGAATATATAAAGAATCTCTTTCGCAGATATGAATTGCCTTTATTAGAGGATCTGAATGTTAAATATTGGGATTCCCCTGCGAGAGAAAAGCCTGCAATTTCAGAACGCTTCGAATTTTCTTTGAATCGACGCTCATTTATCGGCGATTTTCCTCTTCTTTATTGCCGAAGAATGATAATTTCGGTCTCCCGTATTCATGGTTTCGATTCCCGTTCCCCCGGAGAAGACGAGGAATGAATTTTTTACTGTTGTTCTAAGACACGTATTGGAGGTATTCTGAAAGAGGATCCGGATACGAATTTCGCTTCCGTAATGGATAATTCTTCGGGCAATCGACTGTGTAATTTAATTTTTGGAAACTCTCTCGACTTCCTACCCTTGATTGCCCCCGCGATTCCCTCCTACGGGCTGTCGGTCTTCGATCTCTCATGTAAGGAATCCTCAAATAATAAATGGGATTTAGAGCCCGCGTTCAGTCGAAGACAGTGGATGGAATATAATTTATGGAGAGATCTTAAATTGGAATAAAATTAACGTTGGGTGTGCACGCAAAAGACGATTAATTAAATTACGGTGGCAAATTTAGGAGATCTTGAAATTAGTTTAGCCTGCTAAATTTCTAAATGACCTTTTTCTTTGAAATAGGAACTCACAGTAATAGTGATGAACACAAGAATAGAAAAGTACATTACTAATGCTAAATTTTACTCTGCAATCAACATAAATATACATACCTACATATTATGTGTCCTACAGTTACATTGAGTTAAAATTAAATTATACGTTGCTCATGTATAATCAAACAAAAAAATAAGCTTCAAAAAGTGAGCAGTTGTGCCGCAGATTTTTAAAAATGGAGAAAATCTACAAAATATTTCGAAAATCAGTAACCTATTCATTTCTATTTGACAAGTCTCCTCAGAAGGTTGCTAGTACCTAGTCCTTAGGACTAACTTCTCAAGAAATTTATAGCATAATCACAGAAACGTCTAGTGAAATTAATTCTTTCGACAGCAGCGGAGAGAATAGTTTATTAGTGATCCTGCAGATTTTTCGTCAATTCATAACCCATTTCTTACTGCCCATCCCTCGTCTTGTATTACCCGGTTTGAGTTCAGGGCTGTAATTTCAGTTTTTATATATTAACATTTAGACAGCATTCATAATTTTTCCACCAAATTTACATACGAATTAGGAGAAGAATAATTAATTACCGGAGATAATTTTTAGTTGAAGCACACGACGTCTGCTCTTGAATTTTTTAAGAAAAAATTGATAAATGCGGTAAATTGTAATTCTTATGGTAGAATTTCACATCAAAAAATATGATTCAACAATCTATAGTATGACTTAACATAGAACTTCTACATTCCTGTACTTATGATGTTGAAGATGGGTTGTTCAAAATGATATGTCGCCCTATGACAAAAACTGTGTTTACTACGATGCAATAATTTTTTATGGCTATGGGAAATTTTCATTCGGTAAGTTGTGCTCGTGTGACATCTGTGCAGTTTACGCACACAATATAAATATGTACGGCATATATGTTTTTAGTAATACCAACACTATCACTGTCGAGTAATGTTTACACAAATGTACATATACATATTACAATAAAAATGTAAGCAAACCTCGCATACTAGAGCGTACCTTGCGAGTTCGTTCCCTGATTATCAATAACATATGTCATGAAGAAGTCCTTTTAGCATAGACATGTTTATGTAAGTAGTATACAGGGTCTCCACGGCCAAGTGGAACATAGGGAAAATACATACAATCGGTTTTCGTTGAATATTATCTCCCTAATACGACTTCAGCCAAATTTAAATGCCACACATTATAACTGGGCTAACGATGAACATTTCCTCAACCATACTACAAAGATAGTCTTTTTAATAGAGCCAGAAAATTATTATTTTTAAATCTATTGCACGTGAATTCCTAATTAGGCTGTTAACATGTGACAGGGCTGCAAGCGGCCATGTCGCAGAAGTTCACACAACGGCTTAATAACACAATGCACGAATTGTTTATGGTTCGAATCCAGAACAACAGATGAATTTTGTTTTTTTTTTAATTTTTAATTGAAAAGCGAAACGCATAATAGCACTCGATCATTATTTTTATTGTAAAAATCATTGTTGTTGAAGATAAAAAATAAAAAAACAAAATTGATCTGTAGGGATTCGAACCCTAAACAATCCGTGCATTGCGTTATTAAGCCGTTGTGTAAGCCCTTGCGCCATGACCGCTTGCAGTCCTGTCATATGTTAACAGCCTTATTAGAAATTCACATGCAATAGATTTAAAAATAATAGTTTTCTGGCTTTATTAAAATGCCTTTCTTTGTACTATGGTTGTGGCAATGTGCATCGTTAGCCCAGTT
Source organism: Popillia japonica (assembly GCA_004785975.1). Classification (NCBI taxonomy): domain Eukaryota; kingdom Metazoa; phylum Arthropoda; class Insecta; order Coleoptera; family Scarabaeidae; genus Popillia; species Popillia japonica. The sequence goes on along the minus strand of SMLS01071388.1, from coordinate 3,272 downwards.
ATAATATGTGGCATTTAAATTTGGGTGAAGTAGTATTAGGGAGATAATATTCCCCGAAAACCGATTGTATGTATTCCCCCTATGTCCCTCTCGGCTGTGGAAACCGAGCATATGTGTGATTAATGAAAATGGCCTACTACAATGTACAAACTAACTAACTAAAAGAACAAGGATGCTGTACTTGTCTATGTTACATGCACGTACTCATTTTCACATCCGTCATTTCTATTACTCATTCCTACTTTACTTACGGAAAATAGAAAATTCTCAAATAACAAAATTATAAATTTATTTAAGCCGTCTAGTTAAAAATACCTGAAACGGAATGGTGGTTACATCAAACTATTTCAATACATTATTTAATCATGCTATTAGTATTGTTGTTCTTATTCTTTTTCAATTGATCCTTTATTTAATTTTACTTTGTTTTATTATTTTTACTTCCTTTATTTAATTTTTCTGTTTCAATTTTGTCAAATTTGTCATTACTAATTTTTAAAACCTCTAAATAAATTTCCTTTAATTTGATTGGCCAAATATTTTGCATTTTTCGAAAATTTTAGATGGTCTTTATATTTCTTACGGATTTTTCCTTCATTGAACAAGTTCTTTGCTAAAAAAGAAAAAGTTCTTAGAAATATGTTTAAAGTTCTTGCTGATCATTACTCATAAATGTAGATCGTCTGCGTCTATGGTGACAGGTAAAAGTTGTTCCTTTAAAATGTCTTGGTATTTTTGGACATTCATTCATACTTCCACAAAAGCATTGTTGGCACCTTTCTTAAATGCCGTCCATACTGTAATACCACCACCTTCCACAGCTGGAGGGGCCAAACTTTTCTCTTTTTTTAGATCGTGCCACTAGTGATTGACTCCATCAAGCCCATCTAAATTAAGTATCATTTCATTACTGAAAACTGGATGGTCAAATAACATATTTTTGTTGACCTCCTACTGTAATCCATTTCCTTGCAAGCCTGGGATTACGTTTCAGGGTCATTCTTCTAACAATTTGTAAAGACGAAGCTCAAGTTGATGAAATTGCTCGCAAACCTGCCCGCTTGATTTTATCAGAGATGCTGGATGGTCTTTCTGATCTGCGTTTTTCGCGGAGTTTTCAACACCCTTCCGTAGAAACGCACCCACACCAACGATTTAGTCTGCAGTCAATTTCAATTTGCGTCATTTCACAATCTCCTAAATCGATTATACGCTGCCTCTCAGGAACTGACATTTCGTTTTCACGCGGAAAATACACAACTTAGAAATGATTTTGTTATAGTGCAAATGACACTGAGTGATCAAAACCAATATTTCGTTGTGTACCTATCACTGAATTCAAACTGCATACAGTGAAGCAAACAACAAATAACCTATACGTCTTCACAAGCTATTCTAAACATTTAACGAGACAGTGTTTTGTGTATTTGTTATTGCAGTTCACATGTCCGCCTTCATACAGATAATTCTTAGAGACGAATCTACACTCAAAAAAATGTAGTTGATATTATTCATTAACAGCAATAATTGAGTAGCATTTCATTGTAATAATAAAACTGTTTATTGTTACAACAAATCGCTGGAAACTGTTCGGTGACTTTCTTCATTCGCGCAATAATTCGATATTTATTGACACACAACATTGATCAATGACGAAGAATTCAGTTAGCCGACAATTTGTTTTGTGCATATAATAAAAATGTACATTCTCCCTATTAAAAGTTTTTTTCTATATTTTAATAATAATAATTAAGGGATTAATTGTTGTAATGAATGGGTCTATGAAGACAATTTAAACATGTAGTGAAATAATTAACAACAGTAATGAATATAAAGAAAATCAGAAATGAATAAACAGTTAGTATTATTAGTTGTAACAATGAATGCTTTTGTATTAATCATTATCGCAGTTGGCAGAAGAAATAAATTATTAGTGAATATTATAATTTACCTAATTGTATTATTTTAGACAATGCATACCGTTTCAAAAGAAGAAATATGTAATTAAATGTTTATTTTTATAATTTTACATAATCCGGAAATAAAGGATACACCTTGGGTCTATCTGTAAGCGTTAACGAGAAAAACTTATTTCTAAAAAACCTTATTTGGGCAAACTGTACAAGAAAACTCATCCATATTGCTTCTTAAATAACCAAAAAACCATATCAAAAATTTAGGGTTGAAAATAACTGAAAACAACGATGAAAACGAATTATTTAATACTTTGAAATTAAAGCGTGGTGTCATTTCTCTACCATCACACTGTACTCGTATTCATTAGAAGCGCAGATGCAAGCCAAGCATCATCTGTTTATATGACCTTGCACTTGTATCGTACGCAGTCAATGGCTATACGTTTTAAAATAAAGGTACCTTTGCGTTTCTTTTAATAATGTTATGACAATAAAATCGATGTTATGTTGAAGTTAGAGTGAAAAGGGCGTATTTAATAGCAGCCTCCGATCGGTAAATGAAAATTTAAGTTGAGGGAAAGTCGCATTGAACGAAAATAATGTAATTATTGCAATTATGTTATGGCGCTTTAAGCTCTTTCGTAAAGGCTACTACAAAATTGAGTTCTTTTCTTTTATTTGTGATAAATTGGTGGTCCTAAAAAGGACTTTTTTGAGAGACAGGAGAAAATGTATTACAGGAAAGGCTGGATGTGTTGCAACACACGCCTGTAATCGTCGGGTAAATCTTGCACTGATCAGCTGCCGGTGTACAGTATGCATCGTAATTTGTGACATGAGAAATAATTTTTTTTCTCGTTTACGCTTACAGATAGACCCAAGGTGTATTATATGTTTTTGGTTCTAAATCGTTGTAGCTATCATCCCTTAAAAGCATGCTTTGTATTTCGCGGACACCCTGTATAAAAAATGTATTACACAATATTATGAATATAATTACATATATATATGTGTGTAATATGTATGTTGTTATAATCGAACCGCTATGGATGGCATAATAATAAAATAATAAAATGTGCTTATTTAGAAGGTCTGAAGCTCTTATCCGTCGCAAAATACTTGATCAACAGGATATCTTACGAATTGACTATTGATTTAATACATTACATGTGTGTTATTAATGATACCAATAAATACTTTCCTAGAGATTATAACGTCTTGAGACAAACAACCGAAATTGTCAGAACAACAAACACAGAAGTGCAGTCCTACAGGTGCAATTGTGCTGACAATATAGAAATATTCTTTGGTAGGTATATAGATTTATTTGAATGCTCGCCTTAGTACTCTTATGCC
>SMLS01071387.1:0-60592 GCA_004785975.1 Popillia japonica | reverse complement strand
AGAAATTACAAGCCATTATAATCTCCGTAATAATAAGTTTTTTTCCGGTTTAATTACATGCTATTTTGTTTGTATTTGTTGTGGTTACAGATATTTGATTTATTTGTTATTGGTATTCTGTGTATTACTTTCATTAGTTGCTTAGTTTACGTATCCAAGAGTGTATTCGAGTGCAAGGATCTAATGTGGAGCCTTATTATTAATATTTATAATTAACTGGATACAATATTAATTATATAATTTCTATCAAGTAGATTTTAATGCTTATTGAAACAAAATGTTACCTATTTTCGTTAAACTTATTTTTTCTCGGAAACAGAGCATTTTATGGAAACCCATTAAGAGTACATTTTTCTCAGTTAAGGTCCAAGGAATAGTAAAACACTTATTGGAGAGTAAAAAAACTACACACCTTAAAATTGGATGAAAGAAATACATTATTTCATTTAAGAAAACTACCTAGCCTGCATATATGTACATATGTTTAGGGTTGAATATCTCAGCAGTAGAGCACTCTAGCAAAAAAAGATATAAAGACATACAGTGATATATTTACATAAACTTTATGTATCCGAGATATTGCCCACATATTCATGGTCACCCTGTACAACGCAATTCTTCACTCTTTAGGGCATTTTAGAAAATCTGATAACCTTAAGCTTTCAAAGGAGAAGGATTTACAGTATTCGGTATAATAATGAATATAAAAATATGAGCATTTAATGGCTGAAATCAAAATTTTGGCTTCCGATTCTGGTGTATTTCTGGTCAATGTCTGGATCTTTTGTATTTAGGCGTTTTGAACACTTTTTACAACGAGCATATTACTGCGTTGATAATCAACTATCTACAGAAAATATTTAACCTTTAAAGTGTAGCATAGGTGGCGGCACAATTTTATATCTGGGATTTCATTCCTTGCAACATTATAAAAAATTGATTTTTCTGACGAAGATTTGCTCTCGTTATATGTATATGTACATATGCACATATACCAGTCCGCCTCAAAGATCTCAAATATAATTGATGACGTCTTAAGTTGGTACAATTTGTTAACAGCGCTTCCTTCAATTCTAGAGAGTATTTTGGCTTTTATGCTAGCCAGTGTTCTGTTGAAAATAGTTTAGGCTGCAGTAAAAATTGTTATACCACCAGTGTCAGCCACGTGTGCATGAGAATTTTGCGACAATTTTAACGACAATTAATGTCACTACAAGGTTAATTTTAAATCTGTTTATATCTACATAGTCCTGCCGGCAAATTAGAGAGATAAAATACTCTACAGTCTTCCGTCTGATATGGTTCCATTGGTGCTGCAGCAGCCTCTGGGTAATCGAAAGCGAGAAAGAATTTTTATTTTACTGTTGACTACTGTAATGCAGTCAAAACCCACAACCCCGTATAATAGAGACCTGTACTGTGAAAACCTTCGATGTCGTTTAATACAATACAATTGACAAGTTACATGTCGCAGTAGATCAAGCAGGTATCAATCTACTTTCATGTGAAACTTATACATTTAACTTTTCTGGATTCGTTTGTCGTTCCTGAAAGAATACAAATATGCCCCTTTCTACCAAGTTGCATAGGTTACTGCATTTTAGCATACTATAGTTTAACAAAGGCGTATTGAAATATTACAAATATATTCTAAACATATATTGCCCTGATTTTAATCATGTAAGTGTCACCATTTGATCAAACTTTGCGTTTCTAATAGATTTTAAGTAGACTGTAATGTACAATATGTACAATTATGTGTGTCAATCTAAATCACCCGTCAAGGGCATGCAAGTAGCTAGATAAAACCAAATTTTTGTGGAATAAGTTGCCCCAATAAGTAGCTAATTGGACCGGATATATTGACGTATATTGATTTTCATACAACATCGTAAACATGTATGGTGGTTGTGCCTACATATAATAAAACTTTGAAGAAAAATTATCGTAAAACATATTTATCTAGATTAAATATTTAAATTGAGTACAATCTAGCAATAACAAATGAGGCTACCAAGTACTTTTTGCAGATTTTCTATTACAGTTTTGGCCTGTTTTTAAATTTTCCAAATCCGCTGGTTCCGCTACGTATACTTCAGTGTTTAAATATCTCCACAAGAAATAAGGGAGTTAAATTAGGCGATATAGGTGGCCACACAGTTGTCTCTTCCTGCCTGTTCAACGGTTTGAAAAAACTTCATCCAAACAAGCGCAAAGAGGAAAAGCATAGTGTGGTGGTGCACTTTATTGTTGGAAAAAGGTTGGTGTAAATCCAGATACAAAGTTGTTAGAGTGGGGATGAAGTCATTTTGCCCAAAAAACCAAATGTTTTGCGCCAGTAACAATCTCTTCTAATAAGTAAGAACGAAAAACTCTTCCGTCAACTGTACTGCTCTAGATAATCATCTTTTGAGTGTTTTGCGGACGATATATCATTGAATAACAAGGATTTTTCTTGCCCAAAAAGGAGAATGTTGTTGGTTCACACGGCTGTTTACAAAAAATGTTGGTCAGCTTTATAAGATTATCACTAACATAATGTAATTGTTGCACTTGCTCACAAAATTCATTTCGCTCATCAAAATTGTCTTCCATTATGTAGACATACCTCTTAGGGATGGATAGCTTCTTGTAGTGTTTTTTATGCACAGTATGCTGCGACAAATTAACACTGGAAGCTCAACGTCTTCAATTACTGAATTTGACCAAATTTTGTAATATAGTAAGCACGGAATCTGAATACGAACAAAGTGAAGCTTGTCTCTTGAATGTCTAAGAGGAAAAAATGGTGAAATAAAGAAGCGAAAACCACTACCTCCGATAAATGTAAGAATACGGTCTCCTAATATTAACAATGATTACTACTTGTACTAACACCTATATTGAACAACTTCGTAATAATTTTGCAAGAGATAGGAATCCAAGAAGTACCAATACAATAGAAATGAAAACATTCATAGGTCTGCTTTACCTTATATGCACTTTGAGGTGCTCTCGTAAGAATGTGAATTTGTTGTGGAACAACTCTCGTGGAAACTGGTCTTGAATCTTGTTATCTGACCATGAGTGAACATAAATTTTGTTTTCTGCTGAGATGCTTACGGTTTAACGTACATCAACTACCGTAATACCCGAAAAGAAGTTGATGAAATTGCAGCTATAAGAGAATTATTGGAAGGTTTTGTAAACAATTTCGAAAGGCAATATACTCCTAGTGAGTACCTTACCATTGCTGAGCAGTTACTTGCCTTTAGAGGTGGCAGCTCTTTTAGACAATACATCCTGAATAAGCCCAGCAAATATGGAATTAAAACGTTTGCTTTGGAGATGTACGAACGGCTTACACAGTAAAACTAGAAACGTACGTTGGTTGGCAGCCGCCATGACCATACCGGCAAAGCAATAATGCTAAGGATACTTTATGCAAATGTTAGAGCCAGTTTAGGGGATCAACAGAAATGTAACTGCAGATAATTGGTTCACCAACGTCCCACTAGACATACGTTGGGACAATAAGGAAAAACAAAGGGGAAATTCCAAAATAATTCTTGCCAAACAAGGAAAGAAACCAATACACAGCACGTTTTGGCTTTCAATAGAGATGCAGCATAGTTCGTATTGTCCTTAAAAAAAACAAGGTAGTTGTGTAGATTTCAGCAAGCATCTGGCAACTGCGCGTACCATGATCATCTCAACGAAATTTGCATTAGTAGTTGTGAAAATGAAGAAGAGTAATAAAACAACGTATATTGTTAATATATTACGTTCTTTTCTTTATGTATTATTGACATGTCGCAACCACGCGACCAAACTTAAAACCACTTTTCGTTTTAACAGCATAAATTGCCTATTTAGGAACACACCACACACCACATGGTGGCGGTAACTCATGGTGTCAACCACCCTGGAGGCGAACACATTACGAGTTACCGTAATCTTCTGTTACATCCCACCCATTCTTGTTTTCTTAGATTAGTGGGAAAACGTCAAATTAGAAGATTTCTTGCATGCAATCTACATACGATCCTATATTTAGTTTATTTTTTTGTATTATATAGGAAGTCTGCATAATGGACATTTTAATATCCTAATAATTAATAGCTTGTCTGGTTTATTGAAGAGATCAAACCATATTAGTAAGCGTAAGAGCCTGCACTTTGCTTATGTGTATTTATATTCCACATCGACAAATTCTCCATAGAAGCAAATCGGATTACTTATTCAATCTAATTATTATTTCGCACCATAAACTGTTAAATAAACATTACAACGCCACATGCAGTATGCACAGTGTATATAAATATCTACGTGCATAGCTATATATTATTACATAAAGTTACGTAGATGATTTGGAATATTTCAGATAGCAAAATAGAAAAATTGTGGGTCAAAGCCTCGCGTATTTATTTAAAGAGTGATAAGATAAGTTGCAGTGCGTTTAAAGTGCTTTCTGTTGGCAATCAAATGTCTGATAACTGTCTGATGATATTGTATTCATGTGCAGGAAATTAACTACGTACATAGCAACAAAATATGAGTTTATTATACTATTTTAACTTTTCTATACTTATATGTACACATACATATACAAACATGCGTATGTATTAGCATTGCATAATGCGAGACAACAATATGATTACATTTAGTCTATTTCTAGAGAGTTGTGTTCGATATACATATCTAATTCAGATATTAATTTGAAAAACAATTTCATTCAGGTTCAATTTTATGTATGCTAAATTTTGATATTTGGTCAAAAGATTTGCGTAATAGTCCACGTGCGTGTGGTAATCATGAAGTTATGTTAAATGCCTTCTATCTTTTTAATATTCATATTTTGTGTATCTATATTTAAATAAGTATTATAGTTCTGAAGTTGCTGCTCATATCTAAATTACTTTCTTAAAAAACATTTTATCAGTTTACAAATTTGCAAAAGTTAATTAGCAATATCAGTTTGTCAGCCGTAAGATACAAAAGAAAATACTTGGAAACGGTTTTGCAACATGTGAGCAAAAGTTTGTGATGATATAGAGTTAGCAAAGTAGGAATCATTTCATTTAATGATCAGATTGTACCTGGTGACGTTCAGTAGCAATAATAATAATATTGAAATGATTCCTGTATCTTCCCCTCTAAAAGAGAAAGGAACCGAATAGATCCTATAAGCATTTCTAAGTACGTAAAGGATAGTGACGTAACTGCAGAAAAATCATGTGAAAACTAGACGATCCATGTAGTGAACCTTCAGAAAGAAGAAGGAAGAATACCTTCATATTAATAAATTGTATCCCAACAGCGCTTGGTAATTGTGTAGCAAGATGCGTCGCATAGCCGCAGATAGAATCTGATTCCTAAGATTGTAATTTGTTACTATCATACAATGGCCGTTCTACTAAAGTGATCAGTGAAGCAAGAAAATTATTTACTTTAATAGCATGACCAGAGAACCGATGGTGGACCGGCGCGCCACAATTGCGTAGCCCAACATATTTATCCCTGATGCGCTCACAATCACAAAAAAGCCGCTGGCGAAGCCAAAAAAATGGCTTTGCCCAAAGAAGCGTCTTAGCTTCGATTCCATTTAACATCGACATCAACGACTAACCAACACCGGAAGATACACAACACTTTGTATACGCAGATGACCATAACGGCTTAAAGAAGAACCTACGACAATGCTGAAGCAAGGTTAGAAGACGCCTTAAACGTCATGTCTGCTTACTATGAGGACAACTCCTTTAAACCGAATCCTTCCAAAATATAGGTCAGTGCATTTCACCTTTATACAAGACTAGCCAATTGCAAATTTGTCAGACTTGATAGATCTCTTACAAATATTACTGAGAAAAAATCTATGTAAGCCTCAACCAAACTTGCAGACTTATAATAGGGTGCACGAACGCTGCATCGCTAGCCAAATTTTATCAAGATGCTGGCTTTCAATGTCCCCATTCACGCGCAACTCAGCCGACACCAACTCACGCACATGAATTTAACGAGAAGTTTAAGAAAAAATTCGACAATCGTCAACCCCTTTTCAAGCAACACCAAGAGTCTCAAAGGCTAACATCTAGATGCCGATTTGTCACCAGCCTCGTGGATGAAACACCAGCAAACTATCCTCTGTTAGAAAGACCGCCGGATGGTATCTCGTACAACTTGCTGACATGGAGAATGGTAAAGTGTATAGGACAGGTGTTGCTTCGGTAAAAACCAACCTGTACAAATGGGGCCTTGCGCAACCAACTGATTACAAGTGCGATTGTGGGATGATAGAAGCTATGGAATACCTTCTAAACTACATTAACTGTCCCGCACACTGTAACCTTGACGATTTATGGCAAAGCAAACTCGAAGCATTGGATGTGGTCCAATATTAAACGGAGGAATTGTAGAATAATTGATATGAGAAAGAAGATCACCAACCTGTACTTATAAGCATTTCTTCCTTTTTAAAAGGGTCTCTACACGAATATCCCTTTCCTAAAAAATCCTTCTTAAACAAAATGTTTGTAAGAGAAAAATTCTGCTAGCATCTATATCGTTACACCAAAAAGATAGTACCATGCAACAACTTTGATTCTATGTATGAGATGACAACGCAGCTTCAGAATTGACGTTCGTGCGATATCGTTCTCCTGAAAGTTTGTTTGTGAGAACACTTACATGTTTCCTCCATGATAGTGTACTATTCGGACATAAGCCTACAAACTTTATACTTCTAGTCGACGTAATTTTTGGTTGTCACAGATACATATTTACTCCGTGCATTGACCTCTTTAGTACCCTCAAGTTAGCCGTGTGGCATGTAGTGTACTACCTTATATTTGAATTACGAATTTTAGTGTTTAAATTCTCCAATTTGTATATTTCTAAAATAGTCGTTTAGGTCAATATGATTTACGAGCAGGAGCAAGAAAGCCTTCGACGACGATGTGATGAACTTAGTTCAGATTTGAAAATAGAATACAATGAAGAAGAAGAGGCTCAGTGTGAAACTAACATCTTTGAAGAACAACATGAACGGTGCAAACAAGCAATTCCAATTACCAACATTATGTAATGTCTGAATACACCACAGCGGGCAAAAAATTCGAAGCATTTCGGGAAAGATGTGGGTTTAAGATATATATGCCACGAAAATAAAACCGGTATGGCATCATGGATTGACAGATGCTACTGATGTCCTTACTAAGTAGTACCAGTATCGTAGGGCTAGTCCCAAGACTATGTGAACATATTCGGGATGCTGGTAGGAATGTAACAATGGATAATTTTTGTACTAGTGCAGAAGTTGCTCAAAAATTGTTGGCGAAAAGATTTACCATTTTAGGTACCATAGAAATTAATAAACCAATGTTTCCAGTCGAATTTATCGTGATGCTCCTAATGTACAACCAAACAAAAGGAGGCATTGATGTAGTGGACCAACTTTGTGCCATGTACAATTGTCATCGAGCCACCCGTCGATGGCCTATGGTAATCTTCTATAGCACCATAAATGTTATTGAAATCATGCCGTATATAATTTTTGACAGCAATAACGGCATTTAAATTCTTAAGAGAATTTTTCTTGAAAACCTTGCTCTAGAACTAATGGATGGGCATATTCGTCGTTGAATAATAAATTAAGTTCGTATTTCGTTTGTTCCTACTCTTGTCTTAGTTTTGCAAGGTTTCTGCATTTTTTTTCTGCTTAGAATTTTCAAATTTTTGCATGACAAACTTTCGGTGGATGTTATTTTTTCCGTTATTGTTGATTTTTAATTACATACAAATAAAAAACCTTCAGACTACCACTATCATACTTTAGAAAAATCGGTCCCTTAAACCAACGTTAACCCTTAAATGCAAGATTTTTTGTAAATGAGAACACAATTGCCACAATTGTAACATGTGTTTTCATCCTGCGTTCTACAGTGGATTAATAATATATTTTCTCTCAGTGAGTTTAAAGATTTTGTGCCCTGATGAAGCATTGAAGACATTGCGAAATATTGGCTCGAAAAATAGAAAACTCAATTTAAAGTTTGCTTTTTATTTGCTGGATTCCCCCGATAATCCGTGAATCAAGCCACACTACCCAATGCCCTATTTGATCTAACCGAACATCAACTGGAGGACCATGTTGTGCTGGATCACATCCTTTCTTTTCCTTGTTGTCTTCTTTTAAAGTGGTTTGGGTAGAACACCGTCCCCTTTTGTTTGTTAATTAAGTACACTCCGCATTTAGGAGGTACAGAGCTACTTCTTTTCTGAATTCCTAATGAGTGATGGCCGACTTTTCCTGGCTTTTCGCTTTCATAACTTTTTGTATAAAGTCCAGCTGTTTACAAGAGGCATATCTATCAGATGATAGAATATCCGCATATACCACTTCTTACTGTTCAAATATATCTTGTGTCGCGCTATGTTTGCATCCAGGAGGTCAACACCTCCCATGTGTTGATTATACTCCTTTATAACATATGGGCATTTTATTTCTTTAGTTGATTTAGTGGCTTTGTCGTAACGTTTGATAGTTGATTCTGCCCATTGCCCGGCAAAGGTAGATAAAAGTGTTACCAGTTTGCTATTCTTCCAAATTATGAACTGATATTAATGCCATCTTGAAACACAACATGTTCGTAAGATTTCCCTCGATCTTCTTCCTTTATGTGACACTCATTTGGTAATTTACAGTTGTTAATTCTGTTACGTCGCACCGTTCCTAAACTATGAATTCCTTCAAAGGCAAGGAATGTAAGCAAATTTAATGCAATGGAGTAATTTTCGAAATAAAGTATATAATTCTGATTTCTAGGAATAGTACGAGAAAGACTGACTACTACGTACATTTGCGCAGTCTCCCAAATCTGGTTCGTTATCCAGTCTTTCGAATTCACTATTCTTCTGTCCAGAATATAACTCAAACCTATACGCGAATCCATTGGCACCAGAGAGAACAAATAATTTAAATCCCCATTTATGTGGTTTTATAGGTAGATATTGTTTGATATAACGCTTTACTTTACTCGAACTCAGTTGCCCATCAATGACAAGTTTCTCTTCGGGTGGTAGTTTAGGAAATTCAGTATTTAGATGGTCAATTAAACACGAATTTTATTACACTTATTTACAAATTTAAAAACTAAGATTAAAAAAGATAAACAAAGTAATGTCGTATATAAATTAGAATGCAGAGACTGTGATAAATGTTACGTAGGTCAAACTAACCAATGCTTCAAAAACGACCCTTTAATCATAACTACACTGTAACGCATAACATAACCGCGGAAACTGCTTTGTCCAAGCATTCTAAAGAGTTACGACATAACTTTGATGTTGAACATGTTAAGATTTTAAGAAAAGAAAATAATTATAAAAAAAAATTATTAATTAATATATCAAATGATATGATATAAAAAAGAGAATATGTAATACGGTCAATTCTAGAACAGATATTGAAAATTTAATTATTTATAATAATTTAATCACCTAACCACGCCCGAAGAGTTAGAGCTTGACAAAAAATACATTGATATAAGTATCATTATTCTTATGAAATTACATTTCAATTTAGTTATTGACACAAATTAAATGTTAATTTTATTCCACTAAGTTGTATTGAAAAGGTAATAAATTGTAAAGGTGCTGGAATAAATTTGATCTTTAATGTAATTATAGTGGTTTAATTGACCTAGAAGTGAAAACAAAAATATCAGGAAAATAAGATAAGTACATAAAAGGTACAATTCTATCGTCTATTAATTACGTGTGCTATATGTATGGATAGATATAAATTACTAAGTTTTTCAAATTAGTAAAGGACATAAACGCTTTTGTAAGGATATATGTATGTGCACGGAATCTACCCCTGAAGTGGCTGCAGTCAATCTCATAAGTAGCATATTTCATAAGTATCTGGAAACAGACATTCTAGAGCGTCAGTTAATGATACCTACTTCATAACCTACGAATCCAGACGTGTTATTCTCATTGTATAAATACCAACACATGCACACGTATAGGATTCTTACAGACGATAAACACCACTTCGTCCGGCCAATCAATTACAATCTGCAATTTCTCACAGCACTAAGGAATTGTTTACAAATTTAACGGTTGTGTATCAAATATTTCACTCAGCATTCGCGGTAGCAAACGCTAATGGGTATAATTGAATGACTGTTCTGGAAGTAGATTTACCCAGCTCGTACGACGGCCGACGATAAACGCGACTAGAAAATATGCATACTATCAACAAGTAGGCACCGAAATAACAAACACGGGATAATATGAGTATCACAGTTTTCACTCAATACAATACGTGACTTTGTAATAGAAACAAGGTGCTGATTTTTTTATAGATTACGTTATACTTACAATAACACGGGTGAATTAACGAAATTACCGCATTGCCTGCTTAACATTAAATTACTAAGTATTGTGCGATTCATAAAACGGTGGTAAGGAATGTGTGAAGTGTATTCGTATTACCAGCAAACTCATTGATACTGCAAATAAAATGTGAAAGAATGTGTTTTCCTTAAGAGTACATTGTACACTATCTTCCGTCTAATAGTATAGAACGCTTAGGTAGCAAGAAATAACCTATAATTTTCTACAGTTTTTTTCTCATAAAGGCGGCATATTAAGTGGCCAAGGATTGGAACCATATGATTTAATTCTATATTTGTATAGTTATACGTTATGTATAAGTACAAGGATCCAAGGTGATTTGTTTGTGCAAGAAATAAAAAGGTTTGCATCTTCAGATTATTCCGGATCTAGCACTTTCTTTTAAGACGGCCACGCAAATGTCACTACTGAATTTCAAAATTCCTTATAGGCGGTTTGTGTGTGCTTGATCTGTGCTAGTTTGTGCCGCAACTAAAAGCTTTGTGCTCTCATGCAAACTGATCAATAGCACTTTTGAGCGAAGCTAAGGACATGCCAGCCCTGGCATGTGTTACGTTTATGTTGGTTTTGTACCGTAAGTAAAATGTTTTGTTTTTTAATATTAACCGAGCTATTGTATGTTCTTTCGGTGGGGCCAGGCACAAATCTTCCTTGGGATGGAGTTTTGAAAGTTGTAAGTGATTTGTTTGTAGGTGGTTTAAGCTTATTTGTGCCGCAACCAAAATTGTTAGGATGTACTTCTATATTGGCCGAGTTAAATCGTTTTCTTTTTGGATGAACTAGATTCGCAATCACTGAATTTCAAATCTTCTAGAGGCGAGCTCGTTTGTGTTTTTCAAGTCTGCGAATGGTATTGCAAATGCATTTGCGTCACAGTTTGGCTCGGTCTTTACAGAAAACTTTAATTCAGGTGATTCTGTTGAGGATAGTTGTACTGTATCACAAAATCTATACGCGGATATTTGATTTGGAGGAGGTTCTGGAGGCTATTGGCTGCCTTAAATCTAATCTTACCCTGGGCATGCGGTGCCTTCCATCGTGGTGAAGGACTGCAGAATTATTGCAGCATCCGCTGTTAGATACATATGTATACATATTCAATCTCATTGTTACACTTAGGATCTCTCCTAAGGAGGATGAAGGAGGAGATGGAATTTTTACGCATTACTCCTGTTTTAAGTCTGGTAATATGAACGAAATTGTTAATTATCAACCGATATGCATTATGTCTAATTTATCCAAAATCTTTGAATCTGTACTAGTTAAACGTATTTATAGACATATTTTCACAACTATTACTTCTTACTACATGATTTGTACGTGGCAAATCTACACTTATCAAGCATTTTTATCAACTTTGTGTCCCAATTTCTCGATATCAGAATTCAGGTTGGATGGCTTATCTTGATTTTTCCAAAGCTTTGGACCAGGTGCAGCATTCTTTGAACATCCGCAAGCTTGGTAATTTTGGTCTGTCTAATCATATCATTCAGCTTTTAAAATGATATACCTTGGCGAGAGACACAACTATCTAGAGTATTGTGGTGTTATATCCTACAAATATCCGAATACTTCTGGAATGAAATACTTGAAACAAATCCATGTAATTAACTTTTCATTATTAAATATTCAAGATTCATACTTTTTTTATACTAGATTCTATTCTAGGATTTTCTAAATAATTTTTTAGGTGGGAGTACAAGCAATTAATACGTGATGGCGCTACTAAACACCTTTCAAGTTCTACCAACTTGACCAACATAACCTACCTTCGTTTCCAATACTATACTGAACTTGTATTTGTTTTCCGATGTTGGCCAATCTGCCAAAAGTACATCTGCACAAGTTCTAGTATCAATTTAGAAACAAAAATAGAACAGGATCTAGTTTTTAATAGTATAGCATCTATTATAGTTTGGTGTAAAGTGGCCTTTACATGATACTTTTTCTAACTATTTTTTCTAGTTTCTAGAAAAGAGTATAGAAAAAAAAAGTTAAAGAATAATAACCTACAACACTTGGCAACATCAGTGATGTCTTTGCATTTATGGAAAATTAACGAGTAGGCCAACATACTTCCAACAAAATTTCCAAAAAAATACCATTTTCTTAGTGTTGCTCAAGTAATATTCTCAACTAGGTAATTATTTCGTGAACTAAATGACTGTAATTAAAAAAATCAAAATCTGTACAATTTGTTCTCAGATCGCTCTTTTTCAGTACGAAAAGAACAAGAAAATTTGCTACTTATCAAGCAATGACGTGCTCCATTAAATTTCTCGTTGTTTTTATGAAATTCTGCTTTAGAATTATCAACTGTAAGTGCTGTAAATCGCAGGCAGATGTGCAGATTTGAACTTTGTAACATTTGGATGTTTGCTAGACTGCTACATATTCTACACCTTAACTTAGTATACCAAGTGAATGCCTGCGAGTGGTCGATACCTAACCTGTGTACGCTATAGGCATTCTACTGTACAATTGTGTTGAGGTATCGAGGTTTTTTTCGCAAATTATATATGGATATCTAACGTGGTCCAGACGCTGTGGCAAATAAAGGAAACTTTTGAGATCAATATCATGTTACCTCAGCAGAATTTCCTTTCATTTAACCAACTCTCTATCTCTCGTAATAAGGGAGATTCCCATGTGGAGAATGAATCTGTGGACATACGGTATAGAGTTGTCCTTTGAAGATATCAATATGTAAAAATGAGCGTACTAAGCGACTCTCCCCCGTTAAGCGCCCACAACTAATAAATATATGTACATATACAATAATTTTTTTTGTCGCAAAAACAAGATCCAACCACGAACAAATAAATTACCTGCAACTAATATGTAAACGCAAAACATTCTATTTGCGGCACAAACAAATCACCTATGTCTAGGAGATTTTACAATTCATAAGAAGGTGCTATTGCTCGGTTAACTGTGTTAACTCGGTGATTTGCGACTTTTTTGTACGCTGAAAACATGCAGTTTTTTTATATCTAAAAATAACATATTTATCACAGACTAAATAACAAGACTTGTAACTTGTCAATAGGAACGAAAACGCAAACAAATCGAATGAATGTAAATATCAAGTTTTATCAGTGAGAGTAATTAAAATATAAATAAAATGATGCTGAAGAAGCAAAACTCAGGCAAGGTCAAAAGATGAGGTGAGTGTTTTCTTGTTGGGTTGAATGTTATGTCATCGTCGGATTTCTAACTCATCAATGACCTTTCTCAATAATACTATTCTGTTCCGGTATGATCGTGATATCGACATTGTAAAGGAAGGCTATTGACTTTTAACGCGTTTGCTCTTTTCTAAATAATTTATGATCCTTTTATTACAACATTGTTTCTGATTATTTAATTTGCTGAACTAGGCTAGAATTTGCTAATACTGTAACAAAGCCGATAAGCTTAAGGCAACGCACAAATTAGACGGCAAATATTGTAATAAATGTTATATTATGTAAGTCAAACTAGGCAATAATTAAAAAGACGCTTCTGTCATCATCGATACACAGTAAATTTATTACACTTTAAAAAATACTATATTCGATTTTGAAATTTTTGGATTTTTCGTCGTTAGATAATTATATTGATAAGGGTAGTTAGTTGTATTTAAATTTAATTGACACAAATTGAATGCAGTTACATGTATGTATATGTGTTGCGAATATAAAACGTAAGCAGCCGAGAGTTTTAAATGGAGTTGCTCAAGTGGAAGTGTTGGGTCATTTCGGTATAAATCCTCTTATTTCATTACGCCAAATTTCTGCGACAACCGGAATTTCTTTAGGCGCCGCTTCGTAAGGTTACAAAACTTTATAAATTCCATCTTTATAAAATGAAAATACGTCAAGAACTAAGTGAAGACTATTTTGAGAGAAGGATAGAGTTTTGTGAATAGATTACAACCATTAATAATAATAATGAATTTGCAGAAATATTCGTTTCAATGATGAATGTACTTTTCGTTTACATGGATTTATAAATAAACATAACTGCAGATATTGGAGTGACGCAAACCCTCATCGGCTTGTAGAAGGACATAACCAGTACCCTCCAAGTAATTGGGCCATTGTTTTGTAATGAAAATCTAAATGGTGAAGCATACCTGGATATGATAGATAAGACTGTTCATCGATCGATGACCGACTCTCTTGAAAACTCGATAGAGATGGCAGTCTTCTACTTGATGAGAATGAACTGCATTTTCAACACAATGTTCTTCCAGTACGGCAGTGGTACTGGAAGAACTGGTTCTGATGCTCCTAATATTAAAAATAGAACAAACTAAAATATTTTCTTAAAAATTTCGAAAACGAATCGAACAATTTCAAATAACTAAACGCCAAGATGTAGTATTTCAAAAGACTACTAAAATGATTTAAAATTTTAAGAAATTTTAGATTTTTAATGGGGTAACTCCAGGGGGTAGGGTATTGAAGTAGCTAAGCCAACTTCTTACCTGTTTCAGGAAATTCTTCATCTTTTTGTAGATTTCCAGGAATTTACGGTAGAAGGTTTTCAGATAAACATGTTGTATATACAGTGGGTCCCAAAAGTTTTATACAAATGGAGAAAAAGTTTATCTTACGTTTCGCGGACAAAACATTCCTGATAAAAAACTCTGCATGACTTGTAGATCAGTAATTAAGTGCACAACCTATAAAACATTGCCTGGAATACAAGGAAAATCAAAATTATGATTTGTGGAGTGGGCAACGTGCAAACTGAAGTGGAGAGCAAAATATTAATAATTGAAATTGTTATTAAGTAGCAAAAAATTATTCCCACTTGTAGATAGGAATTAATAGATACATACATATTTCAATAAAGTTTTCCTGCATTTATATAAAACTTTTTGGGACACACTGTATATATTCATTATAATTTATTCTGTAAATAATTCTCTTGCATAACATCTAAGATCTTATTATTTGGCAAAAGAAACTAAGCCGTTCACTCGTAACGGTATCAAGATAAAACGCATAATACTAGGTGTATGTAAGTAAAATAATTGACGTAATCAAAATAATTGTTTATGTATAAAGTTTTACAAATATTTATGTGAACATAATTCAGTACTTATATTCACCTTTATCGAGATTCTGCTTCTCACCTATGTTAATTTAATCAAATTTTAACACATAATTTCATTTAACTACATATTCATAGCCTATTCTAGCTACGCATTTAAATAAGTTGTGTCTCGGGTAAATCTCTTACGTGAAGATATAATGTAGGCGTGTACATAGAGGATTAAATCATATAAAAATGTTGCACTTGAGCGTCGAAAGGAATCCAAACGGATTCAATTAATTTCAACATTCGTTTGGACTTGAGTATGCCAATATTAGCTTCCCTGTCTATAGAGAATTCTTTGCTGGGAGTACAGAAAGCAAGACAGAGGTCGACGCTACCAATTCCAATTTAATGACTTTAATTTTACAATAAATACACGTGCAGTTAATGTGTTTTCCGTAGAATCAATTAAAAAATTCTAACTTGAATAGTTTTTTCTATGTATTAGCCATGCGTTTTTATGATTTTATACTTCATACGCCAATTGTCGCTTGCTAGTTTGAATAGAATCAATCTACTCGTCGCTCCTTCAGGTACGGCTAGACACCAACTAAAATTAAGCACCAGTAGCACCAAAGACGTGCAATCTAGTGCCGAACCTGTTTCGTCAAATTTTTGAATATAAATGATGTATCGTCTCATTTAAGCAGCACCTTATATTCATTGACGTGCATTAATAATTAATATATGCTAATATTAATACGTTACATCGTCCTAAGTACAATATGTTAATACTTAAATGCGATTTTTTTTGTTTGGCAATTTGTATCGACTAAATCAGGCTTCGTTTTCAAGCAATTTAATTTCTGGGAAGATTATAACGTACACTTTAAGCTTTTAAGATTTTATTTACTCAATACAACATTCTAGTTACAAATTTTTCATTTAATTAATGTATGTCTACATAAATAAGTAACAGCAGGACAGCTATAGTGGCGAAACACGCAAGTACGGTATTTTCTATGATTATGTTTCTCTTGCGGGATTTGTTCAGAAAATGTTTCTGAGGCTTGATGTCGTGCAAGTTAGTTTTGGACGAAGGAAAATATCTCAATCCTGCGGAACTTGGTGCTAAATTTGGAAAAATTTTTTACTTTGACCTCAAACCTTGGTGTTTGGAATGGAGAAAGTATTTCTCTATTTCATTTTTTCCAATTTAAAGACGATTTTAGTAGCGTTAGAAGATCTAAAAACCAATAAATTTATCCTTATCACACAAAACCAGACTGCTAATGATTAAGAGGTTATTTTGATGGATAAATTCTCGAACTGCTCTATCGTGAAGCCCTTTAGTCTGCTGAATTGAATCGTCAAGTAGTTACAGATAGGTTTGTTACCAACACTTTGCTGGGATACAATATCGCAGTTTATCAGAAAATTTATGGAGGGCTTATGCAGTAAATGAGAACAACATTTATTTGAAGGTACAGAATTGCCTTCCGGAGATCATTTTATAAGTTTCATTGAGAAAATGTAAAGCAGTTTTATTTGAATATCTTAGTCACCATAACAGAGATTGTCCCCACCCAATGCGGTTATTGCTAAATTATTGATTTAAGTAATTCATTAATATACGCAAAAAGCAATCGAAAGTATATCGTCTAAATGTTCGAATACAGAATTTGGAATAGTAAATTATTTAATAGATTTGAGCTGCTCTAGAAAAACAATCAGATACAGGTATAAAATATTTTAATTGGAATGCGTGAGCAATGCTAGTACGCAAGCAGAGGTAAAATCAGCACTTATGGCATCTTTGTAAATAGTACAATTTGAAGACCATAACAGATAGAATAGTGATCACGCTGATTTTTTTGTGGAAAATTTGATGCTGTCCAACAGACAGCTGAAAAGTTGGCCTTTTTTACGGATGCAGCCTTAACGGTGGAAGCTATCAAAAGATTTGTAAGGGCTTTTTTGTAGAGCATGAAATTTTGTATAAAAAGTCCGCGCGAGCACTATTTTATCTATTATGGTTTTCAAATTATATTATTTACAAAGGTGTTATCTTCTCTAAATTCTCCATTAAAATATTTCGCATCTTGTATGAAAAATGTCCAAATATTACTAGAGAACGTCATTACATCTAAAATAGGCTCTAAAATTTTTTTTAATCTAGATTTGAATTAACTTTGTGTAAGTAACGTGTGAAGAAACAAAGTAATTTAATATTATGACAAAGAAACAGTTTAAATTTTAAAATGTCATACTTCGAAATCAATTGAATATCGGCCGCAATGATTTATAACTTTTTTCTTGTTGTAATTAGTATATGTATTGTCCACAGGTTCTTTTTTTAACACTGTGTATAAAAGATTATTGTTACCTACAAATGAATGAAAGTTTGGCATGATATTCATCATCATTTAGCAAAAAATTATTTTTAGAAAGGTTAAGTGCGAGCATACTATGAATGAATTCGTACAATCGTGATAACAGGAAACTTTTTTCTTCCTGGCATTGTTCGTAGTTATCGTTATTTGCGTCAACATAATCCTCATCTTTAAAAGGCTAACGTTTGTGTAGATGTTTTCGAGAAAGTAGCTAATTTTCATAAAAATCTATTTTGTATCTGAATGGGCTATTACTACTATTACTATTCGTTATCAATTAGAGGGAAACAAGCAATAACCAAACACTAGTCTAGATTTTGCTGCAGCACTCCAGAAATAGAAATCAGATGAATTTTTTCGCCACGAATTTTTCTGGATCTACTGTGATTCCTCTTAATACTAGAAGGAGTTAGTACCGGAGAAAGTGGAAAAAGTCTATTCTTCCATATATTAAATTTAAACAAGGTTTTATCGATGTTGGAAGACGTGGCAAAAAATCAATAAATTTAACTCTACCAAATGTAATGGACTAGGTACACTGAGAAAACTGTGACAGCAAAACATTTTATTTAGAAATTTATACTTATGAATAGTATAAATTGTATTAAAATTACGAACACTGTGTTTAGTGGCCAACAACAATTTTGTTGCTAAAATCTTAAAACAAAATGTTTTAAGATTAAAACAAAAGGTTTGCTACATTTGATGAAATTTTTAAATAGAAATTATTTACAACATCTAGCAAAACTAGTTCATTGGTTTTTAAAAGTATTTATATTGGTTTTTAAATAAAGGTAGTTTCAATTTATGCACGTTGAAATACTAATGAAATGAGAGAGAGAAGGTTTAAGGCGCTCGTACGTAAAAAGAATGAGATGCAGTATGACGCGGCCTTCGTATTTGTGAAAAGGTTTTGTAAATCTGTTAGTACAAATTATTGCTAATTGTAGTACAAGCAATTTACTTAAAGTTACTATAAAATATAGTAAATTGAAGTATAATAGGTACTTAATTTCCAGGAATAAATTTATTGTTAAATTTAGTATGCTATGTTGCTGTCCTATATATAGCAATAAATTATACTAAAATGCAGTATATTTATACTTATAAATACTATAAATTTTTCTCCGTGTACTACTAATCTAGAAGCTATTTAGATGGTAAAATACTTTAATTATTGCAACGCTTCTCCTTCAATTCCATATAATACATATAGTGGCAAGTGGAGGTTGATTGATACTATAGATAGGGTCTTATCGCATCAGAGCTACAATTAAAAAATTATTGTTTATTTCAGGTGCCAAACTGATAGAACTTACATTGGCAAAATTTGACAGATCATTACTAAAGACTAATTCTCAAGTCTTCTGTATCATGGGGGCCCTTCTAGTTTGATTGCATTATAGTAGTGATAATACATAATACAAAAAACAAAATACAAAATAAAATAAATAAAAAGAAGATATGTACTAACTCGTCGTTTTGCCACTAACATAATTGATTTTTTCAGGAGTAGAAGGTGGGTTAGAAGGCCCTCTCGCGCAAGAAAATTATCTAGACAGATCAGTGAGCGCTGGCTATTGAAGCAAGAAGGACCGGTTTCTGAATACCAGCGAGTGGGTAACCATTATTTCAATTGAAATTCTGGGGATAATTCTCTTACGTCTTACCTTATGTAATAATAATAAGTTTTATTTCATAAGTTACAAATGTAAATATGAAAAGTCAACAGAAAATATTGTAGTGACGTTTTTATAACGGATGTTTTATAAAAACTAAATTTTGTGGGCTGTGTTATGGCAATATGTATTTCCTTTTCACGTAATTTAATTCTTATGGATTGTGAGTCCTAGTTCTGGAACTAAATTGTTGTATCCGATTTTAAGACTAGCGGTAGCTGTAATGTATGTTGGAAAATAAAAAAAATATTGTCGAAACTTATTTTTATGTTTAAAGGGCAATAAGAATTTGTTTTGCGTTACATTTTTGTCTCAAGCATAACGCAACTACAAAATATTACCCTTAGCTGCATATTCAGAGATATATGGAGACTTAAGGAAGTCAGTGTATGCTACCGAGAGGATAATTTTTAGATTTAAGAAGAGAATTTTAAAATAGAATAGATTTTAAATAAAGTAAGTTGCTCAACATAAATAAACCGAAACGACCACAAAGTAGTTTTCTCACGAACTAAACCTGGGAGAATAGAGAAGACAACGAATAAACTTTAAGTGAAGGATGCTGTTTGTTTTTTGCTCAACATGAATAGACCACAAAGTCGAGTTAGATTCTTCACTAGGTTACGTCCGATGAGCTTCCTACTGAAGATTTTGGCCTTCTATTAAACCTCAATAAATGTAGAAGGATGGAGGAGAAAAGATATACATTTTAAATAAAGGATGCCATTTGCTCAATATTTATAAAGCAAAAGGAATCTAACGTAGAGCTAGACTTCCCATTATGTTGCGCATAATCTACCCCCCCCCCCCTAAAGATATTAGCTCCCTATTAAGCCCAATAACAAATCCCGCGATAAATGGAGGATTATTTAAAAAAGTAGTTTCGATTTGCCCAAAATAATTTCAGGAACAAGGGCAAATTTATTGCCCTTAACCTGGTCGTCCAAATATGGTACCTTTTAACAACCTAGAAATCTCAAATATAAAAGGAAATCATCAACAAGCAGGGTGTCCGCGAAATACAAAGCATGCTTTTAAGGGATGATAGCTACAACGATTTAGAAACGAAAACGTATAATACACCTTAGGTCTATCTGTAAGCGTAAATGAGAAAAAAAATTATTTCTAAAAAACCTTATTTGATCAAACTGTACAAGAAAACTCATCCATATTGCTTCTTAAATAACCAAAAACCATATCAAAAATTTAGGGTTGAAAATAACCGAAAACAACGATGAAAACGATTTATTTAATACTTTGAAATTGAAGCCTGGTGTCATTTCTCTTACACCATACTGTACACGTATTCAATAGAAGCACAGTTGCAAGCCAAGCATCACATGTTAATACGACCTTGAACTATATTAGACCATTGTATCGTACGAAGTCAATGGCCATACGTTTTAAAAATAAAGGTACCTTTGCGTTTTTTTAAATAATGTTATGACAATAAAATCGCTGTTATGTTGAAGTGAGAGTGAAAAGGGCGTGTTTAATAGCAGCTTTCGATCGGTAAATGAAAATTTAAGCTGAGGGAAAGTCACATTAAATGAAAACAATGTAATTACTGCAATTATGTTATGGCGCTTTAAGCTCTTTCGTAAAGGCTACTACAAAATTAAGTTCTTTTCTTTTATTTGTGATAAATTGGTGGTCCTGAAAAGGATCTTTTTGAGAGACAGGAGAAAATGTACTACAGGAAAGGCTCGATGTGTTGCCCATTTGCAAGAACACACGCCTGTAATTGTCGGGTAAATTCTGCACTGATCGGCTACCGCTGTACAGTATGCGTCGAAGTTTGAGACATGAGAAATAATTTTTTTTCTCGTTTACGCTTACAGATAGCCCAAGGTGTATTTTATGTTTTTGTTTCTAAATCGTTGTAGCTATCATCCCTTAAAAGCATATATCGCGGACACCCTGTATACATCAGAAATGGAGTTAGGCCAAGAATGAATCTTGTAGGGCCACTATTACAGATTTTGGAGTAGTTCAAGAGCTGACTCCTTTTAGTTGATTTCGAAATCAAAATCTGTCATAACATGGCAAGAATGATAATTGTGGAAGTTGAAATACACCTGCTAGACCTTTATTCCAAATATTTCTCTAAAACCAATAGGGTAGTGACAGAAACAAAGAAGCGTTGACACTGCATACAATGGTTATAAGACTACATATGCTCTTTGGACCTGTTTATATTTCTTGTATGAAATAAATGCTAGGCAATAATGAGCTAAGCCGTCTTGATAGACCAGAACAAATTTCAGGTCAGATACCAGGAATGTCGTGTGTGCGTGTGTATGAGAGAGAAAGAGAGCATTTGACATATCTCACAGAGTCCTTGTACATAGAAAACTAGGAGGAATATATCAAAGTTTTATCCTGAAATTTTCAAGCATCCACTATGAAAATTTAAAATCTTACAATTCAAACTACAAGAATCTGCGGAAACATAAGTTTCAACGCTGTCTGTTTCTAACAACCATTAATAACTTAGGTAATCTAACAGTTATTAGAAAATGCAAACTAGAGATGCTCTTGAGTCACCTGACTTAAGCTGCCTAATCATAATTCGATATCCTTGAAGTTGGTGTCATTGAATTAGGTAGATATTCTCCTTATATTTCTCAAAACTTGCATACGCATTTATATTTCTAAAGTCTACTTCTATCAACTTTTGTATTAAAAAAAAATCCGAAGAAAACATATTTTATTAACATTATTCCGTGTGGTGGTCACTCATAGACAGAGAAAAAGCGGATTATCACAAATCCATTTAAAACGGAATGTAAGGGCTACGCACAGCAACAGATTGGAGAGACAGACGTCTGCCCGCTACTGCTGCTTCGTACGAAATTCTCCACTGATGGTAGAATTAATTACATAACGAGTATTATGTACGCCAATTTTAACCGCCGTCATATATCAACATCGTTGCGATTAAATTGCATCTTCAGCGAAAGATATTCAATGGACCATAACGGTGGGCGTTTGTTAGGAAACCTTTCGACCATTCTACTTTCTCGTGTACAACAACATCTTGTGTTAAATGTTGTATTGTTATTGAAATTACGAAGGTTAACCCCTTTTATTTAAGATACCTGGATAAGTTTTTATGTAACGACCTATATTAAAATAATAAGTGGTTCGTTCTTAAGTTGTAGCGATTTTCGTGTATATTTGCCAAAATACAATTTAAACTTAACAAGATTGAAGTTGTAAAACGTTCGTGCACGTTTTTTGTAGATACAATGCAAAGGGGATAATTGCACACTACCATCAAGTTTCTTAAAGAGTCGCTTAATGTAATGAAGGCTACAAAGAGAGAGAGATATAGGTGTACTGATATTAGAGAAAAAAATGGGCGATTTATTATAAAATAATGAGCCAGTTTACTTGTCCTAAATATTTGTGTTCAGCGAGTTTTCGTGATAGTACCCCAGATAGTTGAGGCCAGTGATGGAATGTTGTGGTAATATTGAGACGTCACTGAGATATAGTATGTTCTGAAAACCATATTTCAGGCTAAATTTAGAAGTGTAGGTTTTTATTATTGTAGTTGCAATAAATCGAATAAATTTGGGAATAAACTTTTAGCCTGAGCTTGTCAGTGTAGATTCACAGATAGTGCCGGATTTTTACCGGTTAAGAATCCTCTCAGGCCACATAGTATGCTGCACGAGACTGTGGTGGCATTATTTCAAGCAGCTGATCGTTAGGTGTTGCTAAGACAGGTAGAGGAACGGCGGGTAGAATGGGCTGGCGTTTATAGGATGTACTAATAGTTAGAAGCATCGTGTGGTGCGTAACTTTTACCACTAGCACTGGTTTATAATGCACTAATCAGCTTTAGTTGACCTCATGTTTATCATTCCATGTCGGTGGGGTAGTACCGGCCATGTCAAAATCGGATCATAAGGGCTAAGGGCTGACTAAAACCTGCTCTGGCATTTTAGAGAGCAATGCTACGGTTTAAGAATAAGCCTTACCCACATAGCAGATCTACCACTACCCGAACCAGTTGCTGGAAATGCGAGTATCGCTGCTTCTAGAACTACATCGCTGAGGTGTGCACCTTTTTCCTCCAATATATCAACAGCTCTGTCCCCCTCTGCTCAACCTCCGACCTTGGGCACTACTGGAAGCTCCGCAGCTTCTCCTACCAATATAACAACTTCATCACTTTCTGTGCCTACTTTATAGTAACCAAAGCTTTACCCTCCACATCCACGCAATCGAAGTTTGCAAGTATTTTCAAGAAGCTCTCTCCTTTGCCCTCTTGCGGCGAGAAGAGGTTGAAGAGTCGACAGAGAAAGGCAGCAAAGAATGACATATTAACATCAGCACCAGTTAGAAACATGTTAATTGTAAAGAACATTACAGTGCACGAAAAACAAGCTACCAAGAAAATTAAGAGAAAAATACCGTTTGGACAAGTAGTTCGACAAAACTAAAAACAAAGTGGATAAAACTAAAAGAAAATATCAAAGCCATACAAATGTATCACCAACGATACAACATGCATTGTCTGCAGAATTTGTAGTCACATTTGTTGTCACATGAACTTTGCGTGGACATTGACGATTCGTTATACATATTACTATTTCGATGTTTGTAAACTAAATAAAAAAAATAATTTAGTTACTGCTTTACTGGGGCTTAACCAGAATATATCTATTTTTGCTGAAAATACTGATTACTCTTATTTAAAAACTTGTGTTGTTTGGTATGGTCCATAATATATACACGGAGAAAAATTTATAGTATTTATAAGTATAAATATACTGCATTTTAGTACAATTTATTGCTATATATAGGACAGCAACGTAGCATACTAAATTTAACAATAAATTTATTCCTGGAAATTAAGTACCTATTATACTTCAATTTACTATATTTTATAGTAACTTTAAGTAAATTGCTTGTACTACAATTAGCAATAATTTTATACAAAATCAAACGAAATATGTAGGTAGGTAGTACGTGGTGTTTACCTTTTCACAAATATAAAGACCGCGTCATACTGCATCTCATTCTTTTTACGTACGAGCGCCTTAAACCTTCTCTCTCTCATTTCATTAGTGTTCCAACGTGCATAAATTGAAACTACCTTTATTTAAAAACCAATATAAATACTTTTAAAAACCAATGAACTAGTTTTACTAGATGTTGTAAATTATTTTTATTTAAAAATTTCATCAAATGTAGCAAACCTTTTGTTTTAATCTTAAAACATTTTGTTTTAGGAACAAAATTGTTGTTGGCCATTAAACACAGTGTTCGTAATTTTAATACAATTTATACTATTCATAAGTATAAATTTCTAAATAAAATGTTTTGCTGTAACATTTTTCTCAGTGTATATATATATTTCAATTTCTTTAAAATATCACCATGTCATATCTACTTTGTTGTAGTAAGAATTCTATTTTTAACTTTGGCCATAGAAAACTAGTGAATATAACATTTTAAGAAGTTTTCTTCCGTTCCCACGAAAAATAAAAATTCCGTGCTACGGTTTCCTTAAGTGGCCCATTCTACCGCCGTTTCCCTACTCCAAATTCTCATGATTGGCCACTCTTTTGTCCTCATCTTATTCGTTTCCTTTCGCAATCAATATACAGGGTGTCCGCGATATACAAAGCATGCTTTTAAGGGATGATAACTACAACGATTTAGAAACAAAAACATATAATACACCTTGGGTCTATCTGCAAGCGTAAACGAGAAAAAAAAATATTTCTCATGTCACAAACGTCGACGCATACTGTACAGCAGCAGCCGATCAGTGCAGGATTTACCCGACGATTACAGGCGTGTGTTCTTGCAAATGGGCAACACATCGAGCCTTTCCTGTAATACATTTTCTCCTGTCTCTCAAAAAAGTCCTTTTTAGGACCACCAATTTATCACAAATCAAAGAAAAGAACTCAATTTTGTAGTAGCCTTTACGAAAGAGCTTAGAGCGCCATAACATAATTGCAGTAATTACATTGTTTTCATTTAATGCGACTTTCCCTCAGCTTAAATTTTCATTTACCGATCGAAAGCTGCTATTAAACAAGCCCTTTTCACTCTAACTTCAACATAACACCGATTTTATTGTCATAACATTATTTAAAAAAACGCAAAGGTACCTTTAGTTTTAAAACGTATCGTCATTGACTTCGTGCGATACAATGGTGTAATGTAGTTCAAGGTCGTATTAACATATGTTGCTTGGCTTGCATCTGTGCTTCTATTGAATACGTGTACAGTATGGTGTAAGAGAAATGACACCAGGCTTCAATTTCAAAGTATTAAATAATTCGTTTTCATCGTTGTTTTCAGTTATTTTCAACCCTAAATTTTTGATATGGTTTTTTGGTTATTTAAGAAGCAATATGGATGAGTTTTCTTGTACAGTTTGACCACATAAGGTTTTTTAGAAATGCCATGGCTTTCAACCATCCTGGCGCAGCATAACTCATAATGGATTGTGCAAGGCGACGTACATTGCCCTTTGTTGTTCCCTGTGGCCGCACTTAGCATTTCAAGACGTTATTGTAGGGGGCTGGAATACACTCTAACAATATTATCACCAATAAAGTCATGAATTTTTCGCAGACATTGACAAAACCAAAATATTGACAGAATAATTTGGCTATATATGGAGTCAGCACATACATGTAGGCCTAAAACATTCTTTTCTTTTTGATAATATACGTAGAAGTCGCAAAACCATGTTGTAACTAAATCACTTACTAAGTTAGCAAATTTATCTGCAGTTGAGAATACGAACAACCGAAATTTTAACCAGGAAAATCAGTTTTATTTATAATGCCTTGTAAGAGATTTTGTGAATGTAAAATACATCTCTGTTTTCTCTATTTTTGTTAGACGTGGGTATAAGCTAAAATGTGCTTTGCATAATATGTTGCGTAGCATTTATAGCAAGTTGTTTTCTAGCTGGCTTCTCTGATTAATTCAGCACAAATAGCTATTTGTATTTAGATCTGATTAAATCTAATTAGCAATCATAATATCTTGCAGCTTTATTGCCAATTATTTGATTTTTCCGCCGTATAGGTGTAGCCACACGTGCATCTTTGATGGCCCCGCAGTTCGAGTTTTAAATCCCAGTCCATCATTTTCAGTTTTATTACATCGTCTAGAGAGACGCACGTTTATTCCGAGTTGGTTTAGGAAAGCTCTTTTTCGAAATTTGATTGATGAATATGACTTCTGGTAGGGTTTTCAAAACTTAATACATACTCATCTACTTGTGTTTCTGTTACGGAAATGTTTTTTATTTTACTTTATTTAAAATGTCAATAATAATAACAGTAATTGTTAGGTTTTGTCAAGTAAGATAGTAAAATTATTTGTTCAGTAAGCAAAAAGATGGAGTAGAAGCTTTAGTGTCTTACGTCTAGTAATTACTTTCGACGATTTTTATTAATGTTGTGTCTACTTTAGTGCCAGTGCTGTGCCGACGTTTTAACTCCATCAACAATAAATTTTTCTCTTTCTGTCTACTTCCTACATTCTCCACACCAATTATCCAGATTATTATCTCGCATTTCTAAGGCTCACTAGGTGCATACAGATACTTAAGAAAATGACATCTCCCTCTAAAACTTATTAGCTGCAGCTTTCCACGACAAAAAACCAACAGAAATTGATGCAGTTTTTTAAGCAAAAATTTTATTACGCTTAGAAACTGTCGATTTAATATTCCTCACTTTGAAGATTTGGATCTACTAGATATGGTCGTCCATTTGGGACCCATACCATACGCATACAGCTGATTTTATTATTTACTATTTTATTACGAAGCAATTTGGTGCAATTCAACCGAGAATGTTACGGAATACTGTGTTCAATTTTGGGGAAAGGTTCGTGATCTTACAACAAAATGGAGATCATACTGACCAATTGCAGAAACTGATTTTGGACATATTAAATCCCATTCCTTAAGCAACTAGATTTAGTTTATTTTTTCTTATAAATTTAATTGGTTAGAAAGTTGGCCGGATGATTTGTCAGTCACTGCAGCACGGCTGTTTTGACACCATCATTGTCATCATTGCGCTCGCCGGCTAGATGTTTCTTCAAATGCAGAAACAAGTGTAGTCACTGGTGGCTAGACCAAGATTGTGTGGAGAGTGATCTAGTTGTTCCCAGCGAAATGATGTGATAAGGTCCTGAGTTTGATTAGCCGCGGTGGTTAGGTGAAATTGGATGCCGCCATTCCATTGATTGGTGTTTCGATTAAAGTGTAACTTAAGCCACCCGTTTTACATCGCCCGTAAGAAATCGACTCAAAAAATCATCACATTCTTCGTGGTGATGCTTAGGGAAATTTAAGGCACTACCCAAACGTTTGGTTTTTGTGGATCGAGCGTGAGCACACCTTTCGGTAATTTAATCGTTCAGTCACTGTTTCATAAAGAACACTTTGAGAAATTTGAGGAAACTCATCAGATAACGATGTAATCGTAAAGCATCTGTTTTCTCTTCGTCTTCGATCAACATTCAGCACCAAATCTTCATTAATGACTCTGATCGCTCAAGAACGGAGTCTTCATCATGGAAATTTGTGCAGCTATCTTTAAATGCTCGAACCCAGTTTCTAACCGTTTTTTTTGCTAATACCTAATGTCTTGATCGTAAACTGCACAGCTGTCACGATGAATATTGATCACTTTTAAGCCTTTTGCGCTTAGAAAACGAACAACAGACCGGACAACACAGTCGGCGGACTCTCGATCGGCGGTGCCATTTTAAATGGGTGCTAAGAGCAACTCGTGGTGTGGTGGCGGTAGAGGCAACTATACAACGCGCACGGGCGGAATGCCGACCGCAAAACTAAATATCAAAACGGTATATCTTTTACTGTTGCACAGTTTAAATTAGCTTACAGGATGTTACTGTTGAACATGTGCCCTTCATGAAATCTATGCGCAGTCTACCTAGCAATTTAGTAATTGATTATAGTGGTTTTTTTGTATAATTCACAGAATTTTGTTATTTGTGTAAGCATTTCTTTCTTTTTTTTCTGCAATTTACTTATTGTATTTCCGGGTGCATAGGAAGAGCAACTGCGTAACTGTGCAGTTGATATGCATCCTGTGTTTTCCAACACACTCTTCTGTATTGCTTTTATACACTTTTAGTTGTACAAAGTTATGTATTGGTGTTGGAAATAAACTATTATTATTATTATTATTATTATTATTATTATTACATACTTAAGAAACACGCCTCCTATATACTTTACTTTATGATGACCCCATATTCTGTTGATCATATTGAAGCAGCGCAATCTACACGACTAGGCCGATAATTTAAACATTTTCAACCTCATTTATTTACTAAATTTAGAGTAATATGCTACTCTGTGTATGGTAATCAGTACCTACAACTTTTCTGCTACACCATGCTGATGTTTTTAATTGTTATAAGCAAATAATAACCGATTAAAAAGAAATTATACTAATCCATGTTATACATCCCAAAAAGCCAATTCGTGAGAAAATTCATTTGACAGGCACATTATGAATGGACGACATATGCACATATGGTCAACAAATCTAAAAGGAAAGCAGCGTCATCTGCAAGGTTATGTAAAAAAAGATACCACATAAATCATACCCAGTGGAGAGATATCACAGCGAATAATCTGCGATCAAACATTAAGAAATATGTAAAAGAATCTTAAAAACTTGTATCGATGCCAAAAGTTACACAGGTGGGTTGTTTGGACATTATACCCAGAGAGAAATGGAATACCATAACCGGGTTACTTTGCATATTCGTTAACGCATGTTTGCTTTTTATTTATCGTCATTTAACTAGCCTACAAAGGGTTAAATGTATCGGATTTCTAGACTGAATTTACCTTTTAGGAGGCAATTAGGCACGAATGTGCAGTGTTTTATTACGCGATACAGGATCTATCCAAATTGACATTTATTCACCATTTCGATACGCTCGAATATATGCAGGTACATGCATAAAACTAGTTTATTCGATAATCGTTGGAACAACTTTTAAGAATTTGATTAGCATTTTTATTGTTTCATTAAAATAATTACTGCAAAAACTGCCAACGACATAGAAAGAAATAATATAAATAAGATAAGTATCTTAGATGAAGATGATATAATAATAATTGCAGTGCTTTCGTCGTAGGCGTTGGAGTGGCTTACCTCGTTCTGGCAATTGTATTTCAGAAAGGGGCCAAAGGAAACATTGATGAATGCTTTCGCGATAACGCATAATTATATGTTAAAATATTTTGATATGGCACGTTGCTGTAAATTTAAGTACATTCATTGTATGCCTTAAGCTTACAGAAAAATTTATTACTTAAAATTGCACAGACTGATTAATTGAAGTTTAAAGTGATTACGCCATTAATTTGTAATTATTGTGTTTGATATTGTGGCAATTATTTTATTTGTTGTATTCTTATTTATTATGGAATTTTGATTGTCTACTTCTTGACACAGTTCTGAAATTTGGCAATAATTCCTTGGTCATACAGTTCTTGAAAAGACCTGGCAGTGTCAATGATGAAACATTTTTTCTGGATTTTTTTAAGTTTATTTCAATAATGTTCCCCTAACATCACTCAAAGTGTTTAACATAAAATTCAATACGACGGTTTGGCTAGATTCCAATTGTGACGAACGCCACTTCTTATGAAGACCCAGATTATTCTAAAGCTGTTTGGTACCCACTTTTTGGAAGAGTTACTTACGAAACATTCACCTGCCATATCACCTACCTTGGTAGGAGATATGCCTAACCTCCGTTGTTGTATTTTGGCCCTCTGTTGTGAATTCGTACTTCTATTTGCTGCATCTCATTGCTATTAAAAAAAAAATTCAATCAGAAAATGATTTTATAATTTCATATTGCCATAAATGCTGTGTAAACTTTTTCTACAGTTTCTTTGCAAAACATGAATGTTAACATTCTACAAAAATTCGCGGATGAGGTCCAGGAATTTCCTGACGAACTAATTGATAAATCTTGTCCCTTAAGTAATCAGATCAAGGATATTAGATTAGATTAGATTAGGGGTGGCCCTACGGGCCTCTTTCACCGCGGCCTTGCCGGTCTATTGTGATCCCCAGTCAACCTAGAAGGCGCCCTCTAACATTGCCCTATTTATGAGGCTTAACGTCCTTGAGAGCGGTTCCTGTATGTAGCTCTGTGCTGTGGGATATTCTGTGCCCAAAATAAGAAACCTTGTCCTTGCCAAGCCTTCGCAGTGGCACAGTATATGGACTGAGGTTTCTTCCTCCTCTTTGCAGAATCTGCACATGGCATCTTCCGCTAAGCCTATGTTGCACATATGCATATTTAGTCTACAGTGACCTGTCAACAGACCTACTAACTGCTACATTTTGACAGTTTTCCTGTCTTTATCTAGTAGGTCTTTGGTGAATTCAGGCTTCTGTTCCTTTAGGAACTGCTTTGCCCAGGTGATCTGTGCCACCAATTTCTGGACCTATTGTGTATCCATTCGTTGATGGATTTCGTGATTTGTGATTTGGTGGTGCCGAAGGATGGTCCAGGCCCGACGAATTGCCTCGACGATCCTTGTCTGGCCAGATCGTCTGCCGCCTCGTTAACCTTCATGCCCTCGTGTCTGGGAACCCAGGCCAAAGTTAATTTCCTTTGAAAACCCACCTTGTTTAGAGCATTAACGCAGTCCCAAACCATCAAGGATATCGCAGTTAAGTACATTGGTGAGTCATCCGCATCATTGCCACTGTTTGAGAAGGGCTTTTTTGTAGGTACGCCTTTTCGAATCCTCCAAATATATGATTCGTCGTATGCTCTTTGTCAAATAAGTTCTTCATAGAATTGCGGTTATGGCACGATGCCAAGGTCTGGAATTAAGCTTTAGATTAGATTCCATCAGAAAGAATTAGAGTGATGATCAAGCATTCACTGCCTATCTTCAATGCGAGCAATACGATCTAAATAATACCCTTAATCTTCTTGTCCCAATTGATTTATAAGCTTCTATAAGCCCTTCTTGTGGACTATGGCTCTAACATCAGTCGGTTCCAAATTGCTTCCAAATTGCTCGAGTTCCAAATTCAGGTTCAGGATCAGTCAAGCGAAGTAACAATTTCTTTTGATTGTCCTACTTCTGGTGTCTGTTGATCCAGTATGAGCTCCTTTGTTGCGTCTATCCATCCCCCTAGATTTTTGGGGGTGAGCAACAGTTCCACGTTACGACTCAAGGGCAAACATCTCTAGAGTAACAGTTGCGCGTATTGTTTAATGTTCAATATCTAAATATTGCTCAATGGAACACATTTCTGTCCAGAAAAAGGTATGGCTTTTACCTAGTGCTATTGAAATCTTATATAATCCCTGATAATAATTATTTTCCCTTTTATATCTGGTTTAGATCCGTCTGTGTACCAGCATATAGAGACGGATGCTCTAACTTAGCCCTGATTTCTACGTTTGACGGTTTTGCATTACTTCATGCAGTTTTTCCAAGTCTAACTTTGGTGCAATTTGGTCTCTTGGTTTAGCCAATCGTCCTTCTCCAAGACTTTGAATGGCGTACCAAGTATTCCAGTTTAAATTCTGCACTTTCTTTAAGGCTCATAGTGCTTTAAATTGCTCTTACAATGTTCACAATATAAATTTTTAACCACAAGTTAGTTATCCCACCATTTTCGAGATAACATTCCATCTTGGGCTGGTAATAAGAGCACTAGCTTCAACTACGTTAATTTGGGCAAACTGAAAAAGTAAATGTGTTCTCTGGAAATCACGTAACATTTTGCACCAACCACTGATACATTTCTTTCAATTCACCCAAAAAATCCAGTAGTTACCATTATGCTCTTAATAACTTAAGTTGCAGAAACTAAAAGTTTCTACCGACTGCCTTCAACCTCAGGAATCGACTTGAATTCAATTTATTCTCAAGTAGCAAAGCTTACTCTTTTCGAATTTGAATAGAAAGAACTCAAGCAGTTAATAATAATGTACACAAATTTAAATATACAAAGATGTTTCTTTAACCAATAACCACTTATGAAGTCTGTGTCTTCAACAGAGTTTCTCCTTTCCCTGAAATCATTTAGATCTAAATTATTTAAAATTAGGCAAATTAAAAGATAGGCTTAATATATTCTCTTAATCTGATTGGAAAGCGCAACCTATCGTTAGAGCTGAAATTGCTCGTTAAATTTTAATTTTTAACAATTGGAAGAATTGCACCTATCGTACCCTGACACGACAATGGTGGAATGTTACTAATTCTGTGGATCCACTTGGTTCGGGCTCTGTATAAATTTGAAAATCTCCAACTCACAAACTCAATTAAAACGACTTTACATTTAGTATTGCTGCCTCTTTAAGAGGTATTTAAAAATCACGGTCACGAGTTACCGCAGAAATGTTCCCGTTGATCGGCAGTTCTCGCCGGCCTGGTTGCTGTACTGATTGAGAACAGCGACTTTTTCTGATAGCTGCAGAGAGTTTTTTGTTTTCGGCAAAAAACCCCAACACAAATTATAGATTAGACACCAAAACCGAACGTGGGATTCGATTATAGGGACGTTGGTAGCCAGGTTTCTACAGTATGTGAGTAGGTAGTACATAGCAAAGTAGATAGATAGAAAAACATATGAGATGGCAATTAGGCAACTATAAAAATGTGGGTTAACCTCTAAACGGTATATCACTCGCCTTACATGTCTACCTAGTCCAGAATGTTGTTTCACTTCTAATTGTATATACCGTAACTTGAGCTGCAACCAACCTCCTCGTATATTCGCTAGCTGCAAAGCATAAAAAGGCAATTATGTCGGTAAATTATATTTCGAGAAAATCTACAAAGGCAGGTACAGCTCAAGAACTGATTAAATCTGCACATTTCATTGTGTCAACAAAGCAGTTTTTAATATAGCTGGAAAGGAAGTACAATGTTTCTTCGATGTCCAGCAGTATTACGTTGTAAATTGCAAAGTATATCGCCTTTGAGGATCTGTAAAATTAAAGAATTTCCCGCGCAAAGGATATTAATATTATATTGTGTATTGAAGTGCGTTTGATTTAAACGGTGAGTGACTTAATACAGTCGTTTCCTTCTTAATTGCAATCAATGTAGTACACAAGATCGTGTATAGTAACTTATCGATAATTTAGGTAAATACTTAAGAAGGGCATTTACCTCTTTCTGATGGTAATTAGATTAGGTTAACGGTAGTTCGTAAAACATGTTAAGTACGAAACAGGTATATTATGAGATACCAGCTTACTGAGTTATAGACGTTGTGAATTTAATATCATTTTCGCAACAGCCTGTCTTTCACAAACAGATTTTTATTATTTATTTCGTATCAATATGCTCTGCATATTTCATGTTAGTGCAACTATTGCCATGCGAACAGAGCAGTATAGCCAAAATGAATTCTAGCATGCCATTTGCACATTTGCGTGACTGCCTCATTCAACACATCCTTTGATTGCTAATACACGATTTAATGCAGTAGCTTTGACAGCGTCCTGGGGGTTTCTGTCGATAATACAGACAAATAGGTAGGTGGGATATTTGTTATACACTTTTGACAGCCTAAATTCGAGCATAATCTAGAAAACTTAGAGAAGAACGTATAGAGACTTCACAAAATATGGATATCAATAAGGGTTAGTTACATACACTACTGCTGTATATGTACGTGTATAGAAAAGAAACTGAAGATAAAGGTATATACAACCCTAGTAAAGCCAGTAGTATTCTACGCTTGTGAGACTTGGACCCTAAACGAGATGTAGCAGGCAAAAGCTATATGGGAGCGAAGAGTTAGGAAAAAAATATTTGGAAGAAAGACGGTGGAAAAGGATGAAAAGATGAAATCACGATCTAAGTAAACTTTATGGAAAAGCAAATATAATGGAAGTGGTGAAGGCTGAGATAGATGGGACATATTGAAAGGATTGTGGAGTCAAAAATGACAAAACTGATAATTGTAGTGACAGTTGTAGAAAAGTGGAGGAGAGGACGATCAAAGAAAAGGTGGGGGACAGAAGTGGAAAAGGATATAAACCCGTTAAAGATAATAAGATGGAAAGAAATAGCGAAAGATAGAAGCCGATGGAGGAAAATTACTAATGAAGCCATGGCAGGAACGACAGCTAAATTCTTTTTAGCAGTACTTCTGATATTGTATAACAAAAAGACCTTTGCACCGTAAAAGCATCAGTGGCTATGGTGCCTAATGGTGGATGGTGTGCTGCACGATCCTCGGGCGGCGGGTTTTCACGCACAGGGGTATGCCGACGATATCAGCATCATGCGGTCTGCGGTAGGTTTGAGGGCGTCGTATCCGAAAGGATGTAAGTCGCGCTCAGACTCGTAGAGAGGTGGTGTCAAAGAAAGGAGCTGAAAGTCAATCTTAAGAAAACGATAATGGTCCCGTTCACTCGGAGAACTTTCCAAACTCCCGTGCCCGACTAACTTAGGCTCCAAGATACCAATATCCGGTGACGCTAAATACCTAGGTGTAACTTTGAGCGCCAGATTGACGTACAAATCTCACCTGGACCAGGTGACAAATAGCTACGAGATCCTCCTGAGGCTGCAAAGCAATGTTCGGTAAAACGAGCGGGTTAAACCCTGAAATGGTGCATTGACTGTACACGAAGGTCATAATGCCTTGTATAACTAACACTTCACTAGTCTGGTGGCACAAAGTCAGTCTAAGATATACAGCAAGTACCCTGAGCAAGGTTCAGAGGATTGCCTGTCCGGGCATCACGGGGGCCATGTCTCCGACGCCGACGCGACGGCAGCCATGGGGACCATACTTGGTCTCCTTCCGCTACATCTGGCGCTGTGATCAAAAACTGCCCTGGAGGCCTGGAGGTAAACATATAGTGGATGCAAAGGTTTCACTGGTAGAATCGGTGACCATCGAAACTTGGGCGCCATTGTCCGTCAGGGCGGATAAGATTTCGTCCGTTTTCAGATTCACTGAAAACTATAAAGTAGATGTCCCTACCACGAAGGCTGCTACAACCCATATCCGCAAACACAAGCAAGAGCTTCATCGTTGGTTTTT
Source organism: Popillia japonica (assembly GCA_004785975.1). NCBI lineage: Eukaryota > Metazoa > Arthropoda > Insecta > Coleoptera > Scarabaeidae > Popillia > Popillia japonica. The sequence continues at coordinate 24,997 of SMLS01071387.1, read as the reverse complement.
AGAAGCCTCCAAAACGCCAAATGGCACGGTCATTGTAATTTGGAAAGCCAGGGAAGCGGATGGTGAATCCATTAGCCTCGGGTGCTTCCGTTCTGTTTTCCAGGCCGAAATTATAGCCATTCAGACGTGCGGCATATTGTCTACATCATCTATTTTCTTTCTTCTAAATATTTTTCTTGTTATCCTTCTTACAAAAATTTGTAATTTTTCTTCATCCTTGCTTGCCATGCAGACGTTTTCTGCTGCATACATTTTTCTTCTGCAAAAGGAACTTTACACAGTAATAACATTAGCAATAATAACATTAGCAACATTTTCGCGACTTTGTGCACTAATAGCCGGCCCACCTAAATGAATTGATGTACACTCTCTTTCTAAAGTAATGTCTCCTCCTACCAACGAGTTCATATCAATAATGCCTTCCAATGGACGTATTCTAGCCGTCGGGTGGTCTTGGTTATAGCAATACTGCGTAAGCGAGGTCGCCGTACGGCGAGTACGAATGAATTCCACTGAGTTCCAATGAAGATTGGAAGACGTTATTAATATAAACCCGTTGATTGGGGGTGACATTACTTTAGAAAGAGAGTGTACATACATATGTACGTTCCGTTTTGACCGTCACTGTAGCTAATACTGTAAACACCTGGATTTATATATTGCACTATTATTATGAGTGAGTAAGTAATACCGCAACTGCAATTAGCTTTTCCGCCGCCCATATCATCAGCGAGCCAATTACACGAAAGCGTAGTTGCAATATTTGCCAGTTTGCAAATTTCACGAGATTTTTCTCGACCTGTAGTTACTGATGTGCACAAAAGAACGTTAATATAGCAACTACAGTAGACACTAATATCTAATAACCCTGAAGATATAGGCAGGTGAATTTCTAAATCATATCACTTACATTTGCATTGTATGAATTACCGGATAAAGTACTTTATGTACAATCACCATAAATTTTCTGCAAGGAAACCGTGAAAAAGGTTTTTGTGTATTGACCTTGGTATGTTGAATCCATAGTATTTCATTCAAAGACAAAGTGTACTTTACTATTGTGTTGGTAGCAGTACTAAAGGTCTCACAAACATTCTCCCTATAGATTCGTCAGGTTTTGTTTAATAAGCTATACCAATAACATAAAACTTATGTAATACGTAATTAGATGTATACATATAAAGTTAACACTTAGCAATAATTGTCGATCAATAAAAGTATTATGGCTCTAATAAAATGTAAGGCCCGATAAAATGTGTGAACAATTAATCAAGCATATTTCTTGAATGTTTATTGAGAACGGACGGTGTTTAATTAGTAGTAAGTAATTTTATTTATTACTTACTGATGTATTACTGTAAATTGTTTTCTTTTCACTTACAGCAGGATTAAATACAATGTTAAATTAAAAAATTATAAGTATTCAGCTATTAGTTAGTCACGGTAACTTTTCATTAACACTAAAACGATTTCTGTAGTTTATTAACATGTTTACAATGTTGATGCTAATCTTCTTGAGAAATTCTCGAAAATTCTTTGTTTTCCGTTATTTTACAACCATCTTCAATCTTAAAATTCACATTTCTTGCGGCGACATTGTTTTTGACGGTGGCCCAGATCAACTCAATTGGGTTTAGAACTAGGAGTAAGACTTCTCTAGATACAGGGCGCGTATAAAGTGTAGCACTAAACGGGTATATGTTGAAACGTCATGTCTGCTCGAAAATGTCTTTCCTGAGGCATGGAATTATAGTGTTGTGTTGCCAGTCCCCAAGTCTAGTGCACCGACCAGTTTTCATGATTTGAGACGGATATCTCTGCTATCGCTAGCATCTAAAGTCTTAGAAAAAGATATTTGATAAGCAGCTTAGAGAATTTTTGGAATCGCAAAACATCTTACCTGCAGCGCAATCGGGTTTCCGCCGTGGTTATAGTTGTGCTTCTGCATTGACATGTATTACAGATGACATATTTACATCTATTGATAACAATGATATCACTGTTCTAGTTTTGCTGGAGTACTCAAAGGCCTTAACACAATTAACCATGATTTAATGCTGGCAATTTTGCACAGTATTGGTGTCGATCCACTGTACGGTTTTTCAATATTTATCACACAGAACGCAACAGATCTTATATGATGGTCGAATGTCTCCTCCGTTACAAACCTTGTCAGGTGTTCCACAGGGCAGTGTACAGGGTCCATTGCTGTTTGCAATATACTCGGCTAACACAGTCAAATGTCTTCAATACTGTAAATATCACATGTACGCTGACGACACACAGATATATTATTTTTTCGCGGCGGAACGTGTCGATTCGTCTGTACGTAATATTAGCAATGGTTTAGCTTCTCTTGAACGGGAGTCTACTAGGCATTGCCTAAAAATTAATCCCAAAAAGCCTAACGTTCTCATATTCGGTAGATCTAAAACTAGATTGTTTGTATGGAACGAAATAAAAACCTCTATTGGAAATGTCGATTTACCAGTCGGGACCTCCCAATTCCAGAGGAGGTTATACCGATCTTCTACAATCGCTTTTTGGGGTGAGTATCTGTAATACGGCATCTTGTCGGTATCTATACCGTAAGTCTCACACAATTTGAGATCTAGGATTTTTGCGACGTTCAGTGCCAACATTGTGCAGCTCCCTACCACATGGGGTATTGTTTCTTCTTTCTTACCACATACTCTGCATTTATCATTGCGCAACTCCGGATCTTGCAATATATGCTTTCTTTACACCTTGGTGAAAACTACCTGGCCTTGTATAGCGAATACAAATCCTTCGATTTCAGCGTATAGATCTCCACGCGTTAGCCACGCAAATGTGGCTTAACGGGCGATTTGTGGGTCCTCCAGTTGGGTTGGATATCTACCATGGAAAGCTTTTTGTTTCCATTGCCGCACAAAGACCGGCACATCCTCCGGCTCCATGAGAGGGTCTCGGCTTTCGCGCTTTAATCTGAGGGGGTAAAGTCATTGTTTCGGACAACCGCTTCGTGTATTGCGCTGGATTCCTTTTTCGTTCGGAAATACGCCCGGAGGCTTGCTACCTGACGTTCGTGTTGGTCAGCCGCCTTCGGAACTCCTCTCCCACCCTCTGCTCTAGGCAGATAAAATCTCTCCACGGCACTGTTCGGGTGGTGAATTCTATGCTTCGTGAAGGTCCTTCTTGTTTCTCTGTCCAGACCCTGCAGTTCCGTTGCGGTCCTTGAGAGGATACCATAACTATATTATTATTATTATTATTTATTGTACGGCCGAGTACTTCTTCTTCATCTTCTTGACATTATTATTATTATTATTATCTTATTATTAGTATTATTGCCTTAAGAAACTGCTATTTGTCGGAGACAGCTATCTTAATATTTTTAATGGCAACCTATGATGAGTTTAGTGTCAGCTGGCCGGTAATTTTTTAGAAACACAATAGAGCATAATCGCAATGTTATTTATTCCAAAATATCAAATAAAATCAAAAAATTAAACAAATACAAATAGTGAGGAAACTGCTGTAAAGAAATAATTGAGAAAATTGAAAGTCGAGTTACTTAAATAAAGGATATTACAGCAGGTGCTCAAAATTGGTCTCAATTTACTTCTTGACAGTATCTATGTCTATGAACAGAAGGTGCCGGTACATTCTGAAATGTTTTGGGTGCAAGCATTGTCGATTTATTGGATTTGGCATAAAGTGTTTTATTTTTGGTAGAATTTGATTTTGTAGTAGTTCTAAATACCTTACAGATGTTAACGTACCGCGTATAAAGAATGGTCCAGTATTTCGTCCAACATTCCACCTCAAACATTAAGTTTTTCTGTATATTGCGGAATGTTTGTTTGCAAAACCCATAATACAAACTTGGCTTCGGTTGAAAAACAATCTCACAAAATTTTGATCAGCTTCTATTTTTCCCGTAATAATATCTGTAAATTGCAACCTGCGACCAAAATCACCTTCTAGGAGTTCATGAAATATATGCGGTTTTTACGGATGATATTTGGTCTGTTTTAATATTTTTTTAATTGATACTTCAGACACATCATGATCTGCTGCAAGTTGCCTGATCGAGGTTTGTGATGTTTCACTAACATCCAGCAAAACTTGTAATGAAACGTCATCAGTTGTTGCTGTTTTCGGTCTTGCTGGGGTAGGCCAATTTTTTATACTTTTCAGTTCATGAAATCGTTGAACTGTAAGCGATACTGTAGATCTGCTGATTAGAGGTTTGTTTGGGTCATTCTCGTTAAATACACGACGAGCTTCAGAATGAGGTTCCCCTACGATTGCCAAATCCAACAATTATTAATACAGTAAAACCTGTGTTAACGGACACCTGTATATATCGGCCACCTGTGATAACGACCAGCTTTAACATTGCAAGAATCTACAATACGAGTATTTCCATATATACAAACCTTGCAATAACTGCCGCCTTTACAAAACGGCCACGGCCAGACGATCCCAATATTTTATAGCATAAAAGCAATAAAATTTACCTCCCAATAACGGTCGTTGTCCGTATCGAAAATTTTAAAACTCACGTATTTGTTGTTCAGTCTAAAGCAGGTGACAGAATTTACTTGTAAGGGTTTATTGTTAGTTATAATCAAACACGATAGAATTATTTTACAACAGCAGCTGATTGTAGCAGTTTCCGAAAACGCCTGTTCATTCGATCAGTTTATCGTTGTGTTCGTGAAGTGTTTGAATATGTCGCTAAAAAGAAAAAGTTCGTCACTGAAAGACAAAATTGATATTATCGAGGAGAGTGACAAGTATAATTTAAGTTTGCGGAAGTTAGCCGAAAAATTCGGATTTGGAAAAACACAAATTAACGATATCGTAAAAAACAAAAGTGATATTAAAACGGTGTACGAAGAAGCTATTAATTTGAATCACAAACGGAAATTCCCTAAAACCTGTGGAGAAGCAGTGGATCAAGTGGTGTATAAGTCATTCTGCATGGCTAGAAATAAAAACATCCCATATCTGGATCATTGAATAAACAAAAGGCGCTAGAGACAGCAAGAAATTTACACATTGAGAATTTTGCTGCTTCAAATGGTTGGTTAGAATGTTTCTGTCAAAGACACAATATCACTTTTAAATCAATTTGTGGTGAGTCCGCTGATGTAAATTTGGAAGATGTAGAAGCATGGAAATCTAAATTACCATAAATTTTAAAGTATTATTCCCCGAAGGGTATGTTTAATGTTGTCGAAACAGGTCTGTATTATCGCGCCATGCCAAATAAAACTTTTGCATTAAAATACGATAAATGCAATCGCAAAAAATTAGCAAAACAACGGTTAACTATTTTATTCTGCGTAAATATGGAAGGCGATAAAGAAAACCTTTTAGTTATTGGAAAAAGTATAAATCCTCGGTATTTTAAGGGAAATCATATCGACAAATTACCTTTAGAGTGGATACATAACAAAAAAGCTTGGGTGACAAAATGTATACACATTTAGTTCACTTATATATGTGTATATAGGTTTTGGAATAAATTTGATCTCTGTTCGAATCGTAGTGTTATCATTGACCTAAAAAAGTGGAAAAACTGTCTGGATAATAATATATGTGTCTCTGTATTCTCTATTTTAAGTTTAAATAAAATCATTTAAAATAATGTCCGAATGAATTTTATTTCAAAAAGAAAAATAATAGGTATCAATCCATCTCCTGTCCTTTGCGGCGACCTTTCAATAACGGCCAATAATTTTGATTTTTTTAGTGGCCGCTAGTCACAGGTTTTACTGTAGTTCAATGCCTTCAATCTCGGACAAATTCGTTTTTCTTATCACTCTTAACTTGTGTATTACTAACGCATAAATATTGACAAATCGTATTAATAAACTTGATTGCATAGAAACCAAGTAAGTGACTCGATTTGCAATTATTTCACTTGTTTCTTTACAGAAGTTTATCCACTTAATGTATTTCTTTTGTTTTTTGATTTTATTTGTTTTTTTTAGAGCCGTATTGTGTTTTGAAATAAATTACCTGTTAAATCACACTAAATTCAATCTAAAAAATTACCTGCCAACTGGCACTAAACTCAACATAGATTGCCATTCTTAAAGATACAAGATGGTTGTCTCGGACAAACACCAGTTTCTTAAAACAAATGAAACAAACGTCAAAACGTAGATATCTATCTATGATTTAATTCCACCAAATCTCAAATCCAAATGTCAAACCGTTTTTACATAACGCTATTTGGTGCAATATTTTATAGGCATCCTGTATATAATGGATGGATTTCGCTCACGAAAATGTTTAAGCTTTTCAAATAATCAATTGTTAATGCTTGAATGTAACTATAATAGTTGTATCATCTTACTATTAGTTTGCGTATATCAACACTAAAATTCCAAATTTGTTAAAATTTTTGTGAATGATGTGTTTGCTCCTTCCCATTCTAAGCAGAAACCGCAACATCTCGTTAGTCTGTTCTATGAACATGACAGATCATATTTGGCATAATTTTTACTTCATACTCTGTCAAACTTCCCACACACTTTGTTCTTTATTTCTTCTGATCAGGATTATTTTTTTTTTCATTATTTGATTGTGTATTTCTTTCTTGAATAATTCTTTCTGTTTCAGCTGCAGCATTATTTATAAAATATTGCTGGGAAATCGTTTCCATATGTAAGACTTGCAGGAGGACTTGTTTTTTTCGAATAGTCTCCTTCATCAAAATATGGTTTTTAATAACATTTTATGAGTGGTAACAGGGATTATCCATAAAAATTTTATTTTTTTAAGTTAAAGACGGTAGTAACTTATATACATATGTCATTGTCATATCTTCATGATAATCCCAGGATGACGATTGTGGTAAATTTCCAAACCATTATCCCAGCCTTTTTTGGTGGCATCAAAGTTAGGCGTGCCAGATTTTTGTTACTTAGAGCGAGTAGCAAATTAAATTCTTTCATTTTCGTCAGATGTTCATTCTCTAGTGGGTGTAATCACATTGTTTGCCGCCCACTACGTAGAGCTTGCAGTCATACAACACTCTTTTCCTGCTTAATACAATCCCCTTTTTCCTGTACTGTACATCATCCCAGTTAGATTTTCCCGGTACCTGAGTACACGGTAATCCTTTTAAATACCAAAACAACAAGTCGTTAGAAATATGAACAGACTATACAAAATCATATCCGCTTTTAGATCTATACGTCTATATCCGTTCCTTGTATGAACGCATGTCTCAAAAACAGCAATCGTAAATTTTACGGGTATGAGACTGGATGGTGCTTAACCTTTCATTTATAATCAGAGTAATATTTACAACGCGAGTGAATTTATACGTCGTGGTTCCATTACTGTCCTAAAACTCTACATCATTATAGCGTAACCCCTATTTATTAGACATAAAGTGTTGATCTTCAGATAGTGTAGATTAGCTGACGCATATGTTGCATATTTTATATTCTTTGGGGTTATTTTATAGTATACAGATTATATCACGAAGTAACTGCAGTCGTAGTACCTACAAACTAGATACACTGTGAGTATATTTGCTGTGTGATTTTATCTTGGAACGGTATTGTTGTCTGTTTAAGGATTAATTTATTACAAAAATAATTTGAAATAACATACAACTTCGTGCTAACTTATTTATACTTGAATTTATCTATCCAATTTATCCGATGCGGGAGTAGGTTACTTTATGCGCCTCATCTAAGCAGGTTTTCCTTGACCTTCCTTCCCTTTTTGCTCTGCTTGTTCTGACCAACCGACCTAGTCACCCACATTTTTTTCGTAACCTTGCCCTTTAGTTATCAGTTGTTTTCTTAAATATTTTATCTCTTTTTTCCTTCATTCAGTTTAAGCTTATGTCTTTAATTATCTAGGTATAATTTGCGAGTTCTTAATACTTTCTTCTGTCGTCTGTGATTATTTTATGTTCTTCAGGTTCTATGATACGTTTTATGTTTGTGGTTACCTGCGTAGATGCAGTCAATGTTATTTTAAATATTAAGCGCCATTAAATTATTGCTTGAATAAAAAGTCGATTCTTCTCTTTCTCGTATTCTCCCAATTTTTCCAAAACATTTCCTATTCATCTGTAACCTAGTTTAGATGTTTCCTTACTCGTAATAGTCTCTCTTGTTTGTGGACACTTTTTAATGATGGTATTTTACTGTAACATTGTCTAGTTTAATCTGCACTCAGTAAGCGTTTTTTGACAGGGTTCTATGTTTCTATTTAATTATTCATTCTAATTCATAAAAGCGTATACAATACACATTAACTGCGAACTGAACACACCGATTTAGCGACAGAGTATACACTGTTGGAAACAATTGGCAAGCATACCCTGTATAATCTGAACCCGTCATCGTCTGTAGACGCAGTAGGCATGTACGTCCTTCATATGTAACAGTACCCCACACCATAATGCTCTGCTGGCGGTGGATGTGGCGTGACTGAACGCACTGCTCGCATAGACGCTCACCAGGTCGCCGACGAACCCAAATTCGCACGTCACCGACACCCACTTCGAATCTTGATTCGTTGGAAAACGAAATGTGCCTCCACTCGCCAACCCGATGCCTTGCGTTCACCCACTGGTAGTGTGTTCGGCGGTGTGCGGGAGTGAGTGAAAGCCCACTGCAACACACGCAGTGAGTGAGTACGTCTCCCCTTCTTGGTAGCCTAGCGGCTGGAAGCTGCCTTGAGGACGACGCACGCGAGGATAGAGAAGGGCGCGGTCCTCGCGTGCTGTGGTCGTGCGGGGCTGTCCTGCTCGCGGCTGAAGGCGCGTTCGTCTTACCTTAGTCCATTCTCACCATGCCCGTTGCACAGGCAACAACGATCGCTCGAGATAGCGCGCGATCTCATGGAAGAATACACCCGCCAGTGTGCATTCCCACAAGCATTCTTCCCTCAAATTCGCTTAAGTAGCGCGATCCATCCGCCATTATGCAGCGAATACAACTACATACTGAAGTTACGGTTTCGCCCACCTCCGTCGGTTTCCATGTCGACGGCATTTTTCACGTATCGGAACTGCTCAGTAAAAAATGCGGCGATAGCAAAAGTCGAAACTCGTTTAGAGGAAACTTTAATGCTCCGCAAATTTTATGGATGTACCATCACGCATTCAGATTATACAGGTTGTGTTCGTCAATTATTTTCAGCAGTGTAGGTAACTTTTAACTCTTAAAATTTGTTTTGTTTATTGTAATAATTTACGCTGCCATGACAACGCGGACCGCGCTGTAGATGCGGCCTTTAGTAAAACGGTTAGATACAGTATGCACGATACCCAGGAGATATAAAACCAAAATCATTTAATGTAAATTTAACTTTATAGAAATTGAATTAAATATATTTTGACTATAATGGGGAAGAGGGAACTTGCTCCCATAAGAAACCACCATTGATGTTTACTAATTCTTTGCTTAATAGCGCTAGATTTTGTTCGAAGCTGTTGTTTGCTAGTTTTTTGTAGTTTCTTCATTCGTTGCTTCCTTTCGGTCCTGCTTAAATAATATTAAGGAGAATAAGCATGGGCATCATATTGCACATCTTCGTTAACTTTTTAATGATTTGTTTCCACTACTTTCTTTAGAAGATAAAGTATGTTTTAGTAATGTCGGTTTAGAACTTACCTAGACCTTGAAATTGATTGATTGACTTGGATTACTAATTGATCGGTTCGGGAGATGGAACCGATGATAGGGCATCTTCGTAAGGTATAGATTCATATTGAAATTAACTGCGAGATCCTCCGAAACGATAAAATATTTTTGATGTTAGTCTAACAAAGTGTAAAGAATGTGACATGCGAGATCAAGTGTATCTTACCGGTATTTTCAAGCTATTGAGACAAATATGTTGTGCGAATGCTAAAGGATTTAATTAAGGTAGTGTTTGTTCAATGTTACAATTTTGAGACGGAATCACGAGACAAGTAAGTGTAAGAACTTGATATTTTCACCATTTACTGTAATTTATCCAATCTGTCATAACTTGACGGCGTGCGGAATAAATATTTATGATGAAAACGACCGTTCCACATTGAGTGATGTTATATTTCCTAAATTAATGTGATCCTTGTGATGAATTAATAGATCTCGCGACGCATCTTCACAAATTTGTCTTAGTATGAGACAATATGAATCATTGTCAATAACACTTTCAAATTTTCGTATTCCATACTAATTTTTTTCGCCTTTTGCCGCACATAGTGAGTCATCATCTACTGTTTGAACAGAATCTACATCGAAATTATTTGCTGTGTAACTGCATTCCAACGTTGTTCCAGTGTACCTGGTGTACTTTTATAATATATTCAGCTACTGCACCCCGTATTGTAGTCTTACTTATTACCAGACCCGGTTTCTTCTAAGGCAACGTTAAAGGATTTATCAATGGAGAATTTAGGAATCATTGTATCACAGCCCATTTCAAAGGCAGGGTTTGTAATCTCAGCGGTTATTCTGGCATGCGTCGAAGTATTCTGGGTTCTCCAGTTTCTATCATACTTTGTGCCCCCATTCCTTCCTCCCACCTTATATAAATGTCCAGGGGTACGGAAGAGGGGCAGGTTTAGCACGGTCTCCATAGCAGCTGTTGGCGCGCTTTTGCGGCACCAGCAATACACAGGCAAGCTAACCCCTGAAACTTTACCAATTTAGTAATTGCTTACATCTGTGTAACTTCAGCCCACCAAATCAGGCGGCCATAGGATAGTATAGGTCTTACCACTGCAGTTTACAACCAGTGCCTCACATGTGGTTTTAATCCCCATGTTTTCCCAATTGTAGCTCGGGTGGTCATTAGTGCTCGTTTGCACTTGTCTCATATGTTCAAGATGTTGATTCCATGTTAACTTCGAGTCGAGAACCATTCCCAAAAATTTTATTTCTTGGCTGAGTTGTACTGTTTCGTTATGAAGTGCTGGTGGTTTTAAACCATGTAATTTTCCTCTTCACATAAAGGACACCAGTGTTACCTTCGCAGGGTCTTCCTTTCTACACCACCCTTCTGTTGTTTTCAGAGCTCTTTGCATCAGTTCTGAACTAGTGCTCGCATTTTTCCCCAGTATGAATATTGCAATAGTAGGTCCCATAGTAGAGGTGACAGAACTTCTCCGTAGGTGCGCCATTTGCGTACTGACACCTGCATTGTTTTACCTGCTAATGATGTTTCAATAAATCGTCCTTTAAGCATGGTTTTGATTCACTTACAGATAGTGTCTTCCGCACCACGATTACTGGCGGCTTTTATCATTGGTTTAAAGGAAATATTATCAAATGCTCCGTCTATGTCCAGGAATGCTACTAGATCAATCTCCTGATTGTTGATAGTTGCTTCTACTTGCGATACAAGTTGGTGCAGTGCACTATCACAAGATTTTCCTGATTGGTAAGCATGTTGATTAGGGCGTAGTGGCGTCTGTAGTAGTGAGGTTTCCCTAATATATTTTCCGGCAGCTTTTCCATTGCTTTTAGTATAAATGAAGATAAGGTTAGGGGTAGGGATAGGATTGGGTATAAAGGCAACCCTTGCCCTATTCCCCATTTTTGCTGGCTCTGTATATCCTACATAGCAATGGTGCTATGTGTTCCTTTCCTCCGAACCAGGCGATTTTAGGGTTTGAAAGAATTTATATCCCATACTATCCTATCGTATGTTATAGCCTACTTAGCCAACTCCAAGGAGCCTCTGTTCGCTCTCTGTGGGTGATTTAGCCGTTTTTGCTGGTTATCCGCATTTTCACGGTTGACTTTTTCTGATTTTGGAAAGTGCCATGGAAGTATAACCTCGAGGGTTTCAGTTCCAGTGTTTGTAAAATCTTCCATGAGTTTCTGTATAGTCCCCAGAGGGTAAATTGGGTCTTTTGCTAGAAGTCTGTGGAGTCTACTGCTTTAGATGTAGTTTCTATATCCTCACAGAAATTCCTCAACGATTCCTTCTTACCTTTTTTTTAGAACTTGGTTATATTCAGTGAGTGTTTTCCTATAGTTTTCCCACTCATCTCTCGTTTACGCTTTATTGAAAAGTTTAGGAGTTTTCCGTCTTAGCTGTGAGAGATCGTCGTTCCACCAGTTTATGGCATAAGAGATCAGCTTAGAGAAACCACGTTTACGACACCATCGCTCATGTCGCGATGGTTCAAATTTTTCCATTGTAAGTACCATCAGCAATCAAGGGGCTGGCGGATATTAGATGAACGTGGTAGGAGAAGGTGTTGTACCTTGGGACACTTTTTATGTTTTTATCTCTGACATGGTTTTTGTAGGTATTAGCTCAGCTCAGCTTCAGGCAGTTCAACGTGTGCGTCAACAGGACGATCCGTTACATATGACGACATGAAGTCGTGTTCACAGGCCCTCTTGAATGTGTCACATGACACATTCGTTTTATAAAGGTTTGCATGTAGTGTTAACACCAACGTTTAAATAGATTGTACCTCGGTCCGGTCCAAGGTACAACACCCAAACATGACCCAAGGTACAATTTTGTGACACGCGAGAATTCGGTTAATTTTAAAAAAGTTTGGTTAGATATTTTCGAAATGTATATGCAGAAGTAAATAGTTTTATTAGTCTTTTACTCACAAAATAATAATAAGGCCGAATATGTGACAGAAATAGGTGATGGCAAGGGATAACAAGCAATACTTATTCTGAACAATGAAAACCATACTAACGCACTTTAGTGTCCCATCTGTTAAAATCAGATAGGAGAGAGTGGATGCCCATCTATGAAAATGTGTCCCGCAGATTGCTGTTGTATTTTAAGTGACCCAAGGTACAGACAGGTTCAAGGTACAAAACCTTCCCCTATCTTTACATGTCGTACATACTAGTGGTAAAAAGTCTGTCAGGTGATCAATTACCTACGTGTTCCACACCACCAATGTGGCAAAAATGTACATAGTTTTAGGCACCGATTTAATTGAGGTAAAATCTTATACATAAAAAGTTGTCTTATTATTGTCATTTTGCTTTTTTTTGAAGTAAAATACTCTTGTAATCGGCAAAAAAATCAGATAATCATAAGTAGGAATCTGGTAATATACTTGTCAAGCATTACCGAGCAGGTATCAAGAGATTTGTATTCGAACACCGTCCGCAGTGCAAATTGTTCTAATTGATACGATTAATTCATCGTCATTAATTAAGAAAGACAGTTATGGCTTGTAAATGATATATTATTGCGAAATGTATGAAATGTTGTTGGACCAAACGATTAACATATGTATACGTAACTACGTACATTGCTTCTAAAGACTTTTGCGAGCTGCACAAAATCGATGTGGTGACAACCACATAATATAAAGCTTGTTTCATAAGCATACATATGCAAATTATGGATATGCCAAATTTATGTATTCGTACTTACAACTATATACTCACGTAAATAGCGTGCCTTTCTGGTGAAATATTACACAGAATATATCATATAAACGTATATTTGCGCAAATTAGCGAAACCTTTATGTATGTAAGTACATATGTATGTACTACATATGTATGCATCCAATCTTTTTTGACCAGACGATATAATATGAACCGAATCTCTCCAACTTTTCGTACTGAGAGCGCAACGCTTCTATGCCTATTTATAGTTTAACTTCTGTGAGGTTTTCAGATAAGAATGATGGAACTGTCAGAATGAAATAAAGCGGAAAAAGGTCGAAATGAAACTGAAATACTTGCTTTGCTATATTTGCCTGTGCTTTGAACAACGCATCATTGAATAGCACTAATTGTAAGTACTGCATTTGAGGAAGCCAATTTTCCGTGACTACATACAAAGTGTATTAAACTAATGCTATTGATGCTAAACGCGTATCATAACGGCTAAAATTACTTTATAGAATACGTTAACATTCGTATATATATATACCTAAGCATAGTATTTTTGAAGTAGGTTTTTCGAAATCCTTAGATAGTTATAGTTTTTTGAACTAACGGACATCTAAAGATTGTTGCAATCATTAAACAAGCCAACGGACAGCATGACTATCAAATTACATACATCATAAACAACGATAGAAGCTGCTATTTCCTAACCGCGAAGAATGGAGCTCTGTTGGACCTAAATTTGAAAACGGATCTTGTCGTCAGTACACAGACGGATCCAAGACAGCAAAGTGATAGGAGTTGGCGTTTATGGACTGGAAGGTCTCTAAAACTGTAAGAGCATTTCCAACAATTTTGTAGGTGGAGATACACGCCAGAGATCTTTGCGTCCGGGAAAATCTAGATAAGGATTTGACAAGAGGAGCACCAGGGTTGTCCGACACGGATTTTAATGAATCTCAACTATGTTATAGAGCATATGTGGGCAACAACCTCGATGGCTCGAACTTTAGTTCAGTTCTATTTGAGCTACCGAGGTGATAACTTCGACAAGCGATATCCTAGCGAACTGCGACTGCCGTCAATTTGCTTTGTGACTTTGTGTGCATCTTGAATGCTTACTAATTATATTTTGTTATTAAGTTTATCGAACGAAAAGCAAACAAAAATTATGTCTGGTGGAAAGAAACGAAAAGTAGATGCAGAGAATCGCCAGTTTTAACAAAAATTGATTGAAAAATTCTTTTTTATCTTGCACAATGGTAAGCCTATTTGCTTGGTGTGTAAAGAATCCATTTTGTGTCCTGAAAAGACAAATGAATTTGAAAAAAATAGTTTGTCAAGACGAACTGTTGCCCGAAGTATAGATAGGCTAATGATATAAAAACAGCTTGGCTTGCTATCGTCAAAATTAGTTGCTGAATGCACTTTCTATGGTCGGCTTACGTAAAGGTTTCATTGGTTTTTTGTATGAAAAAGCAACTGAATTAAATGTGCAAAACGACACAAGAATGTTTGTTCTAAGTCCATTCGACTCCAGAATGTTATGAATGTTGTAGTAAAAACCATCGATTTTATTCGATCCCGAGGGATTAACCATTGTCAGTTCAAGGCGTTTTTTGGATTAAATATCTGCCGAATTTGACGAGGTAACATATTATTGTGAAGTTAGATGACTAAGCAAAGGGAAAATTAATGAGAAAGAAAAGCTAGTAAAATAATTTTTGTACGAGTTATTGCCTACGAGACTTCGAGGTGTTTTCTTTTCGTGCTACTGTGTTTTTCCCTTCCTGCACACTACACATGTAAAAATATATGTAGAAGCCTTCTGTTTGCAAACTATATGCTAATTTAATTCTTGGCGATGAAGAAGTAATAATGACACGGAATAACATACACAAATTTATTACACACATTTAATTTGAACAGTAATAGTTTATTATACAATCTCTTTCTATAACAGGAAATATACGATCGAACTTAATGACGAAGCAATTGCACTTTCAAACTTTCAAGTGAGCGTAGATTTCTGAATTATAAGAATCTTGTTCCAGCATTATTTACTTCTTCGTTATCTAATTATTCCTTTAATTTTAATTGCAATTACGACTATTATTTTATAGAGATATGTCTATGAAGAAATCCATTGTTCATCGTACATATGTGCACAAACGTAAGCGTGTGGGACAGTTAATTATAAATGCTATCACCGGTAAAGTTAAATGAGCATAATATTTGGCAGTATGCCTGAAGTAAGATTTCAGATTAAATATGAACATTTAACAAATGGCTTTTGATATGGAGGATGGGTGAAACAGATCTTTTAGCAGATTTTGTCAACTAAGTTAGTGATAATATATGCAGTTGATTGCCCACTAAAAGAAATTATGACAAATCGTGATCATTCTACATATAAAGGGCTTTGTCCTAAGACCCTCCGTGATGCGAGTTTCTCCGTTAAAAGAATGATAAGTGGAGACAAAAAAGGACTGTATTCCAAGTACTTATTTCTATCTTTTCTCTTTTGTGTATGTTTCGCAAGACGACTCATATTAGATTATAGCGTATGATTTATATTGGCGAATAAAATTCAAGATTAGGATTGTAAGGAGGTGGTTTTAAATTTATAGCCTTCCATTGATGTTACTAAGCGGATGCAAACCATTTGCCCGTATTTATGAATTATTTATTACTACAGCATGGCCTGTTCATGAAGTTAGCCTATGGGATTTTGGCGGATTATCTGTTACAATAATAAGTTTTCTGGCAATTTGTGGCAGTATGTGCTTAGTTGTAGTAGCTTCTGAACCTATGTAGTCTTGTATGCGGTAAATAATGTATTCTATGGTTTTGTGACACTAATATCTTCCAGTTTATAATGCTGTTCAGTTTCACAACTCCAGATGATAGACCAAGCAGCATATACATAATTCTCTATTAGAAAAATGTAGAGAAAAGCTCAGATATCAGGGGATCAGTCACCCCCTTGCATGTATCTAGTATTTCCGTTACACGTTAGTCTTCCATTATGTATCTTTACCCTGTCTCTTGGTTTTAATGCTATCATCTCTGAGAGAAGAAAGAAGTTGATGCTCTATCCATTGCTACCAGATCCTACGTTCTGCTAAATACTTTTTTTAAACTTACTTGGTGTATGTCTATGGCTTCGGCCATAGATATAAACACCAGCATCAGTATTAATGGTAGAATATAGAAGACACAAAAGAGAGTTGACAATTGGCAGAGTCAGGAAACACCCCACAAATTGGAGGTGGCATTGTTACCACCAATTTTCAAAGCAAGAAGTCTCAAGCAATGTAACAATGCCTATATGAAGGTGAATAACCCAAATAAACCTCTCTATGTAGCTAGATGGAGCAGTGCCTGGTGATAATCTAAAATATCTGTTAAAGTACAATAAATAGGAGAAACTGCATTTCAATAGAGAAACTCAGGAAATGGAGGAAGCTGCGAAAACATAAACTATGATTAGTTTTGAGTTCAGAATGGTTAAAATGAAGTAGGATTAGAACTTAGCACTGTGAAACAGTGTGAAAGGTAAACTAGTTGTAACGGTAAACTATTTGCAAAGGATTAAGTTAATCTTGTGGTGATATTTGTGAAACTAAAATATTCTAGTTACAAAGATAAATTGCTACCCTATGTAATCAAGGTCATACTAACTGAGAGGATGATGGATTAGGAAAGGCAAATTCAAATGTTTGTCAACTTTTTTTCTGTCTTAGATGGATTCTGAAAGTAATCTGTTATTATCTAATGTAAAGGTTTATCAAATTTCTGAGCTCTATCTTTAATCCACTTACTGTGTGTTGAGATTTATTATTTCCGAAGTAATTCTTCATGCAGGAATATGAGGTATCAATAGTATTGACATCTGAACTGCTTGCAAACCATGTTAAACTTTTTATCATACTCCTCAAAGCTTTTCTTGTTTCTTTTCGTATGGGATGCCACATCCTGTTCAAAAATGTAATCTTTGTGGATAGGGTTGCAAATTTCAAGTTTGTACTATGTTTCTTTATTGTCACCTACAATTTGGACTCGTTGTTGAATATGATTTTGCACTAGTCATTTACTGTTGAGTACAATTTATACTTTTTAGGCTTTTATTTAGGCGTTTGTAAACAGATGTGCTTTCTCTTTCTTATTTTTCTATTATTTTTGAGTCATACCTTATCAAAACCAAGTGCTGATTCTAAGAGCTACTACTTTTGATTCCGCAGTACTTAACTCGTATTAGCTCGATTTTATTTTTAAAATTATTCTAAATCTTTTCTTGGCAGAACTTTCTTCTAAATTGTGTCTTTAGCCAACATTAAGCTGCTAGGGAGCGTAGTACCTGTAGTCCAGTAATAATCAGTGTATCATGGCACTAAACCGGCCATTAAAAAAACACTCCAAAACAGGGTGGAGCAGCTCAGAGCATCCCTATGAGACAATCTACCTAATTTGAGACATTCCAAAATATTTCTTGAAATTTCAACAAGCGAAGGGCAAAAGCTATGCTACAACTAACCAGAAACAGACTATATAGGTGTCTTCATAGATTCTCTTACGGGACAGTGTCACCTTGGACAAGACATGGCAAGGATAGGTGTGAAACAGAATAGCGGCTACATGTTCGATGAAGCGGAAGATGAAAATCACCTAACATCAAACTGTACCGCAATCCCAGAAATCCGTGCCAAGCATGTCGGTAAAAACGTCATAGATGATTGTGGAGATATTTTATCTGAAACCATCATAGCTACTACAGTTTATTAAAGCTCCTAATCTAAATTTAAGTCGTAGAACAGAAGGTTTTGGATTTATGTCCTTTGTGATAAACATAATTTCGTCGGTTCGTAAGGTATAAGGCGAATAATGACAGAAGTGTTGGTGAAAATCCAATATTCGCAAGCTTATGCAAGAGTACCGTGGAATGCTTTAGCAAAATCCGTGAAAACAACATCTACTTGAATATTATAATAATAATAATATAATAACAATTGTAATATCGGTTTTATTAGGCGGTATTCATTTTTATAATGTTCTTCCATACAACCTGACAATTAACTACAATTTTGACAATACATTTGACATTTCACATTTTGACATTCCAAATCCAATAATTTCGAATAAAGAATCGTTCATATCTTTTATCTTTCTTCATATCCTTCACCTTTCCAATATTGACTTCCCACTTATCCTGACTATTTGGGAAAAAAAAAATGATTTGAATATTACAGACAAATTCGAGTAAATGTGAACAGATTTTATTATCTAGCTTTTCACACAAATATTGAGTAAAAAGTGTGACCTTTGTAACAGTTTATCGTTTGTTGATAAAACCATGTTGGGAAGTAGTTACTGTAGATCTTATCTGGGGAGAAATGATAGAAACGAGACATTTTTCGAATATCTTGGCAAAATTGTTGATAATCGTATTTGGACGATAGTTCTGAATACGTCCCATATCACCTTTCTTGTAAACGGGTGTTAGTATCGAAATCTTCCAGCATTCGGGAAAAGTGCATGATCGAATTTCCAAGTTAAAAAGAACACTCAGTGGACCAGCTAAGGCACCTCCACAGTCCTTAAGTATGAAGCTAGGTATACGATCATCTCCCATTGAATTGGAATTCTTGAGCTTCTTCAACGCGTGAAATACATCCGATTCATCAAAATAGGAGACATCAATTCGCATATTTTCGACACCTCGATGTGCACTATTTGGAAGACCATGAGTGACGCCTACTTTAAATTGTTTAGTACACAGGGCAGTCCAGAATGATTAATCTTACCACGAACAAAACTCCAAACTAACCGTGGGTTATTTTTTATGGAATTTTGCGCCTTACTCATATGGTTTTAGATATAATACCTTAGAACTCTTTATTTTTTTACCTAGTTTTTCATACTTATTTAACTAATAAATAGATATTTCTGGCACTTTTTCCATAGATGTAAATCATTTCAATTCTCTCTTGTAATGTTAACAACAGTAATGGGGGCTTACTGTTTAAATATTGAAGATGGGGGATAGAGTTTGGCACCATATAGTGAGCCCCCTAAATTATAACAAATTTTATTAAGACCTTTTTTTGATTTGATGCAGTGTTTTAGAGATATTCTGTCTTCAGATAAAAAACTCAGCCACTACATGATAGCTGCAGCATTATCATTTACATCTACGTACATATGTACGAATATATCTATTTATAGCGCACAGCAACACGTAATCTGTATTTAATAAAATAAATAAACTGAATATTAATTGACGCAAAATGAAATTTTAATTATCAATCGCGCAAAAAAACTCAACTTTAATAGTAATTTGATGCAACTGGTGGCTAATTAATATTTATTAAGGAAAGAGATATCGTCCGTTGCATTATAAACATTCTATTCTGCAATTAGCGATAACCGCTTTATCTGACAGCGTTGATGTGTGCACTGTTTTGTTAACCGACGTAACACAAACGGCTCACTGTATCCGTTATCAATAAATTTGAAACCCATAAACTGTAGTGTTAAATTATTAACATTTAATTTGTTCTACGTAACATTAGCCAATGAAGAAGCGTTGTATTTTATCAGCGAGGAGCAGCAATTGCAATTAACTTTCTGGTTCAAAATGTTTTGACTTCAAGACATAGTATAGAATTTACGATGGAAACGTAATACCCGGCTTTATTTGTGTTTATATAAAAGTATTTAATTACCGAGATATATAGTTGGCCTGCAGTATCTTTACATTCGTTGATAAAGTGCAGTTCGTATCGGGTCATGCGAAATTAATGTGGCACTTCTCAGTTGGATAAGATTTTTGTGATTGAAGAATTATCCATGCAGTGCCGTCTATGTTGTAAAAGCTGGAATACTGCATGCTATTTTAGGAATAGAACGAGCAGATTTTGAATTGTACATTAAATTGCTTCCATGAAATATAAATAAATCTATAAATCTTTCCTGTATTATATGTTCCTGTCCACAGATAGTATCCTATCTTATGCATCATCGCCTAAACGCGTTTTCCAGATGCATTTTATTCTAAAATTATAGCATAGTTGTAATACATCGCACTGCGTTCATTACAATAAAAAGTATGAACTTGGCCGTTGGTTTAACCGCAATTCCTATGCCAAAGTATTTCTATATATAATGCAATTTTTACCACAATCAGATTGTGCTAAAAAATTGAATCAACGTCAAATGTCATTTGAAGGAAATTCCGAAACCTTGCGTGCATAAAATTAAAAATTTATGGGAATTTTTCAGATGTTTTACTTTGTTTAAATAGTTGTGCAGCAGCAAAAAAATTAAAAGTATTTTAAGTACTTAATTAAAAAATGGTTTCGTTGTCAAGTAATAGTATCCTACATAATTTGATTGCTAACTTTTAAACAGAACAATGTTCATCGCCATTAGTTCCTGGAATATGTTAACCTTGTAAAATATATCACGTATGACTACTAGGTCAAATCCACTAGCTAATTTTCCAGCAATTACGTACTTAAGTGTAATTGAATGCGTTGATTTTTTTTGTTCAAATTGCAACATTGAGGTCCGTTTAAATTTACTAAATCTAATTCCACAAATGGTTATCATTAGGACTACTTAAAGTGTAGAAGTTCTACTCAAATGCATCTACAATTGCGATGAACGTTTGATACATTAGTGGAATGTGTAATTATGCACACGACAACTTTATTTGTGGTGAAATAAATTATTAACCGCTATTATATCACAGTCATCAAAATCACGCACTCCTCATAAATTTTATTGACAAGTGACAAACCTTAGCGGCAGATATCTTCTGGAGGTACTAAAAAATATTGCTTGGTTCGGTGCAAAATCTTAAGTTATAATGCTTAACTCAATACTTAGGTACGAGCTTTTATTCTAACTCGCCCTAGTTTCTAAGAAAATCAACATTGTTTAACGCGTTCAATGATCGCGCTAAGTTCATTCCTTTACATCGATAATGTTAGTTTCTCAACAAGCAAGCCTTCGTAGCCCAGCGGATAACAACTACGCCTGCAACGATGGTGGCTCGCGTTCGGTTCCTGCCAGTACATTTTTTTTTAATCTTATGGGTAACGATATTAACAGTTATATTTCATGAAATTATTCATAAATAATATTTTTCGCCGTCGTAATCTTATTATTAAATAAATTAGAAGCAAATCTGCGTTATAGCGTGCATTTGGAATTTATTTAATTAATTAATTAATTTATTTATTTGGAGTGCAGATAGAAAATGGACATTAGGCAAAAAACAAAACTGTAGGTAAGAAATGGACCGCAGGATAAGGAAATGCGCTCGAATATTCAAACTTCAAAATACACGTCATAGTACAGATTTGCTTCCAATTTATTAAATAATAAAATTGCCACGGCGAAATATATCATTTATGAGTAATTTGTATGAAATATAATTGTTAATATTGTGCACAATAAGGTTGAAAAAAAAATGCTCTGGCGGGAACCGAACGCGGGTCACCAGCGTGGCAGCCGTAGTTTGTTATCCACTGGGCTAGGAAAGCTTGCTTGTTGAGAAACTAACATTATCAATATAAAGGAATGACTGATTTTCTCAGAAACTAGGCTGAGTTAGGATAAAAGTTCGTACCTGGGCACTGAGAGAAAGCTCTTCCATAACATAGTTGCAATTCATTGAAATTCATGTCAAACAACCCTGGTGTTCTCATTGTATGTTAGTTTTTAGGTTCAAGCTTTTTAATTGATCGAAATATATGCTTGCGCTTATTTATTCGCTTTAATTTTTAATGGATGTCAAATTGATAGTATCTCGTGCAGCATTATACTAATTCACCTGAACGCTTTTAATTAATAACAACCCAATTACTATCCAAAGAAAATGAGCCATAAATGCATCTTATCAATTTTCGCATACATAATTCATTGTACATTGCATTATTTATAAATGGGAGAATACATAGTTCTATTACAAGCACTCCCCGTCTGGATATGAGAAAGGCAGGTTATTATTTTCGTGTAACTACTACGAACGGATATTGTGATTTAGTCGTAAAAGACGTCGTAAAAGTGCGTTCCTCACGTTAATGTGCAGACTTTTTATGTCCGTCGTGCGAATAATGTTGAAAATTTATGTAAATTCTTGTTCAAAATATCATCCAAGTATTGGGTCTTGCCTATTTCGAAGTAAAATAAAATGATTTGTGGTATAGCATTTATTATTGGTATAAAAATATCATCAGTCGGCTTCTGCAGTTGCAGATTTGGGTCTGGATATAGCGACAAATCTATAGAGATTAACACAAAGATGTAATAAAATTAAAAGTATGTAGGAATAATAATTGAGTCAAAATCGTTTAATGCAATGCAGTAATGGCTGTTATTTTACGATGGTTATTTCCATTGTGAAGTCAAATGAAACACAGTTGGATTAAAAATAAATTTGTTGTACTGATATTTAACACTTGTCATATAAATTTATAATACAATTAAATATGTAAGAGATGCCTACATCTCTCGTGCGCCTCTGTAATCTACAGTTCACAGTATCACGTAATATAGCGGTTGAAACTGCTTGATCTAAGCACTCTAAAGGAAGACGACATAACTTTAATTATAAAAATATAAATATAATAATATAAAATATAATAATAACAAGATATGACAGCAGATTAGAATTATAGTATTAAAATGCTCGTCGTCTAGAGATAATTTAAATTAAAATATTAAATTAAATTAAAATTAAATCTAAAATTAAACAAAAACACACCGCTACTATTTCCTCGGCCGTATAACCTAATTATCCGGTGTTTGAGCAATAAAATCTCGATTTGTTCCAGTGGATAAACCCCATAGATAAATTCCATAGGTCAATCTAGAACCTACTAAGGCATGATAAATTGCAATTAACTTGACTTAAAGTATACGTTTAAAATTTCTAAATAAAGAGCAAATTGAATGTAGTTTAGTGACCAATGTACCACAATAAAATTCCCCGTTCAAATGCTTGTCTATAGTCAAACCCAGGAACTGACAACTGCCAATGATATTCAGCACTTGAGGACCAGCTATCAGTCCTATATGTACTTACGCCAAGGGTAAACATTATCCGACCATGTACGTTACTCCTGTAACTGAGGTATGCACATATAATGCTATTTTAAACTTGAAAAATTCAAAATCAACGGGAACTGAAGGTATTTGCTCGGATGTCCTCAACATGTGCGCCCATTTGATTGCTGCCCCCCTAACGTTATTGTTCAACAATTCTATAGAGACATGCACATTTCCTGAAGTCTTCAAAACTGCTAGGGTGATGCCAATTTATAAATCCGGTGATAACTTATTGATCACAAATTATCGCCCTATCTCACTTCTTTCAACAATTTCGAAAATTTTTGAAAAAATAATGGCGTTAATTTTTATTCGAAGAATAATATAAATTCGGCGCAACATGTATTTCAAAAAAACAAATCCACTACAACTGCTGTTTTACAGTTTATCAATGAATTATATTGGCAATTAGATAAGTACAATAGATGTGTGGGTATATTCATGGACTTGAGCAAGGCTTTTGACTTGGTGGATCACATACTTTTACTGAAAAAATTGGAATCTTACGGTTTGCGTGGTAATATATACAAGTGGATATACTCTTACCTTTCTGGAAGGCACCTTGTTGCGGAAGTGAACTGTGTTAAATCAAGAAAATACCCTGTCAACTGCGGCGTGACCCAGGGCTCTGTACTGGGTCCACTCATGTTTCTACTGTTCGTAAATGATTTTCCCGCTACAATAACAAATGGAACAATTGCGATGTATGCGGATGATAATACTTACCTTTGCGCAGATCATGACATTTTAGAGGTACAAAGAGTTGCCCAATACATGATAAGCAAGTTTTCCAATTGGTTCCACCAAAATCGATTGGTCTTAAATAAAGACAAGACAGTTTTTGTTCACTTTTGTTCGCAACCTTGGACAATAGATACGTCTTTATTACTTAAAGTGGCAAACAAGTCAATACAGCAAGTAATGTCTACGAAATTCTTAGGACTCCATGTTGGTAGTGGTTTGACATGGTACAACCCTATTGATAAGCTATGTCAGCGGCTGGCAAGCACTTGTTATGCCCTGTTTAGACTCCGACACCTGGTCCAAAAGGAAGTCCTGTTGTGCTACTATTTTTCAACTTTTGAATCAAGAATCGATACGGACTAATTTTTTGGGGCACTTCGCCCAATATGCAACAAGTATTTAAGATGCAAAAACTAGCAGTACGAAACATAATAGGTTTACGAACACCGGAATCCTGTAGAGCTTGGTTTAAAAGGTTAAATATACTACCATTACCGTGTTTATACGAAATAAATGTCAATTTTATTCCACTGACGAAGTTGTTACGAAAACCAGATTATATAAATTGTAAAGGTTTTGGAATAAATTTGACTTTTGTTCGAATTGCAGTGTTATTATTGACCTAAAAAGTGGAAAAACTATCTGGATAATAAGATAATATTACATTACATAATTAAGTACCGCAATAATCATAATTATATTACAAAAAAAAACAAATAATTCGATACCAACCACAGCAAGAATGTGACGATAATAAATAAAGTTATAAAAGACTTTATACAATACAAAAAT
>SMLS01071386.1:0-85081 GCA_004785975.1 Popillia japonica | reverse complement strand
AAAAAAAAAATTATTGCTAGGTATACTTTTATTAAACATAGTTTTGAAAATACCATAGAAAAATAATATATTTCTAAGATTAAAGTATCTCACACAAATTATCAGTCTCTATATCTTTTTATCAATATTTACGCCGCACTATATTATATACAAAAAATTAAATATGTAAAACAAAACGAAAATTCCTATAAGCCAAAATATCTTCAAACGTATTGAGCGCAGAGTAGATACCTAAATATGCATGCAGCAATTACTGCGATTCGAATTTCACTTTCTACCTGTTTATACCCCTTTCTACCCTTTCACGCCCCTTTCTCAACATCTGTCATTATCCCAATTATGTCACGACCGTGCTATCTCATTTTGTATATTGCCGTCTTCTTTCATCTCGCTGTATGATCGACAACTGGTACTATTAGTTCCCTCTGTTATCCAATTTATTTGTAAATATACTGGTAAACACACACACACACACCCGACGTTAGTTTAGGGTGTACTCGCTAGGAGTGAAAATAGAGCCTTATAATAACTCTTGTGAAATACCAGGATACACAGATAGAGGTATGCCGACGCGCATCTTATGCATATGTCATTGCGAAGCATTAATTGTAAAATACAAATCCCGCCTACGAAACTAGCGATTTTAACCTCTATTGAAATAAATTTCATATGTAATTTGTCTCGCACTGACGTCAAGCGCGGCTTCGACGATATTTGGTTTTGAAACGAGCATACCTACCTCTATCTGTGTATCCTGTGAAATACCTATATTTAGGGTAATAAAATAATATTACGTGAGAATAAATACATCGCTTCGTATCCAAGCATTACACTCACGTTATATATTTGCTTTTTTTTAAATGCAAGGAATAGAATGTATTAGAAAATAATATAAAGAAAATATTTGCTGTTGTTAAAATGTTTGCCAATTAGGTATTGGGTACATAAGAAATTTCAATTTCTAAATAATCTTTTATTCATAGTGTGACATTGACAAATCACTTATTTGACATGATATCTACTATTTCGATTATTATGTGTCACCAGCTTCTTAATTTCGTCTAATTGTTTAATTCGTAGTGAGAATGATTGCACACTACAATTTCTGTTATACATTGATACTTACATTTCTCTTTACCTTCTTAACAGTGTTTGACATAACTTAGAAAGAAAGGAAATAAACACAGAAAGAACCAAACTAAAAGATTATAAATAACAAATATTTAATATGTCTTAGACATTTGGTATAATTAATAATATCTGCTACGGTTATTTATTATTAGTGAAAGATGGATACAGAATATATGTGAAAAATTCTATTTACAACTATATTACCTATACATATTATATATTAAAATTATATTTAGGTACAAACTAATGCAATATATCATAATCCTTGTCAAATAATACTAGTTAATATAACTAAATAATACATATGCGTATTTAAAAAATATAGCCTTCGTACAAGAAAACGTTATAAAAAATATAATGATATTAATATACAAATGTAAAAATTTCTACACAATACAAAAAAACATAAAACATGAAAAGAATTCTAATTACATCCCGCACTTTTAATATTTTGGACAGCATCCATTGTTAGCTAAACAGTGTTGTAGTCTTCTTTGCATCGAATTAACTAATTTTTCACAAAACTCTTGTCCCAGAAAATTTTCCCATACGGTATTTGCATGTCTAGTAATGCTGTCAGTCGATTTTCTTCGTAATTTATTGTCCACAATTGGATTTAGTTGCGGTGATCTAGCCGGCCAATTCAATGCAACTATATCATTTCTGCCTCTAAACAATTCATAAACTACTCTAACTGGATTGGTGACTTATCTTGGATAATTGTTATGTGTTCCATTTCGTCCTCCGGGTAAATATTGCGTGTTGTTGGTAAAACTACCTATTGTACTACACGGATATAGATATTGGAAGTAAACCAAGGCTTCGGCATGCCTTTCCGTCAACTCTGGCTTAAGGGCGGGCTTACAGGCAAGCAAACTTTTGTGGTTTAATCCGCGGCCGAATTGTACTGACAGTACAATTTATTCCTGTTTGCTCCAGTATACGTGTCGTCGTTGTAAAAGGTCTTTCTCGAACTAGGCGAACAATGTTTTTCTCTTTCTCCAATAAACTCTGCATACGCTACCAACAATATTTAATGCATCACACTGTTAGAAAATTATTAGGAAGCTTTACCTTACGCACTCTATATCACAGGTCTATGCAAAATGAAAGATTACATAGCAGATCCCTTATTTTATAGGATATGTTTGGAGCATTCCATAGAAAATGTGCCAATATGAAACATATTCAACGTATCCCCTAATTGATCTCCATTAGCCTTTAACGACACTTTAAAACATGTAAGTATAAACATAAGATAGTGTGTATTAATTCCTACTGCGAATTAAACAATTAGACATAATGAAGAATTTTCAAACATAATAACTGAAATAGTATATATTATGTTTTCATAAAATTTAATAAGCCATTTGTCTATGTTAAATTATAAATGAACACTTACTTAGAAATTAAAGTCTCTTACGCAATAATATTTGATCTTTCAAGATTACTAGATAAGTATCTACGAATCTCGACATGGCAAGTTTTTGTCAATAGTTCGAATGAGCGTTATAGAAATATTTTGAAAATGACAAATATTTATTGTGTAGAAAACTGATATTGAGACTTACTGAAATTTTTATATTTATATATTATTATTATTGTCGCGCACGGTCTATGCACGACCCTATATGTGTGAATTGGGCTTTAGCGAGCGTTTCCAAAAGTTCCAAATCGCGATTCATTAAATTCAATACATTTCGAGTTTGGATAGAACGAGATCGGTTAAAGCGAGCGCTTTTGTTATAGCAAGCAATTTTCACTTTAAAAGCTAACCGAATAGCTTCGATTACAACGAGAAAAAAGCAAGTATTAATACAAACGGCATTGATAAACGGTCAACGTTAGGGGAATCACAACGGTTTTTCTTCTCTCGTTATATTTTGCGGGTTATCAGTTGCTGTGTATACGTGGTACATAGGATGGCCAGTAAAAGGAGTTCATTTACGTTAGAACAAAAGCTACAAATAATTAAGGACATTATCAATGGTGCGTCTAATGCGGATGTGTGCAAAAATTATAAATTGTCGAGTTCCACTATCTCCACTATTTGGAAAAACAGGGATAAACCTTTAATTCGAACATCTGTAAATTAAAGCGAGTCCGTTAAACCTGTAAGGAAAGAAGTAGACCAAGCGTTGCTTGAGTGGTTTGAACAAAAAAGAAGCCGAAACATACCCATAAGTAGACCAATATTACAACAAAAAGCAACAGACTTCTCCAAATTAATTTCTCCTTATGAGTTTTTGTGCTCAAACCACTTGCAATATTTTTTGTTTATTTTGAATGCCCAATAAATAGTATTTTTGACATATGGGTATATATACTTACTTAATCATATTATATGTATACTTCTTGCTGTTATTATCTATATAAAGTAGTCAAGCTCGTTTATAGCGATGGCTCGTATATAACGAGTAATTTTGATAGTCCCAGCGTGTTCGTTATAACCGAACCCGACTGTATTTGGTATGTCATTAATTATCTCAATGAAGTTATTTCTTAGCGCAGCCACATCAATATTAGTTTTCTTATATAATTTACCCTTAACATGTCCCAAAAAGAAAAAATCTAGCGGTCTTAAATCTGGTGACCGAGGTGGCCACCACACGGGTCCATTAGTCCCTATCCAATTATTGCCAAAGTTGGTATTTAATAATAATAATACGCCCAACATCATTTAATGGTAAAGTTCAAATACTGTTCGATTACGTGCTCGTCTATAATGTGACGATAAAGTATACCATCGAGATTATTGTTGTATATGGCGTAAGCTAAAATACTATGGGAAGTCAAGGCACACCAAACGTTAATTCCAAATCGTCCCTGTTGTCTTACATTAAGAACACGATGTGGATTTTCATCAGACCACCAGTGCTCGTTGTGGCGATTAAATATTCCGGCACTACTAATGTGGGCTTCATCTGTCCATACAATCTTTTCAGAGAATCATGAATTTTCTTGCAGTTTTATTATGTACCAATTACAAAACTGCATGCGACGCTCTCCATCATTTGGTTGTAAATTGTGTTGTTTTCTGAACGCATATGGTCGAAATTTATGCTTCTTTAAGAAGTTTAAAGCTCTCTGTCGAGAAATTCCACTGTTAACTTCAATTTGTCTACTCGAAACAGAAGGGTTGGCAACTACAGACGTTAATAACAGTGTTCTCCGAGTCTTCAATATTATATTTTTTTGGTCTTTGCTGTTTAAACAACCCAAAATTAATGAGATTTTCTTTTAGTCTTGCAAAAATATTTTTATGCGGCTGTCTTCGGTCTGGGAAACGGTTAAAATATGTTACAGTTCCGCATCAGCATTATTATTATACTGAATAAAGCACTCTAGCTACAAATTGAAAGTCGTATAAACAGATGATGCTTGGCTTGCATCTACGCTTCTAATGAATACGTGTACAGTATGGTGGAAGAGAAATGACACCATGCTTCAATTACAAAGTATGAAATAATTTGTTTTCATCGTTGTTTCAGTTATTTTCAACCCTAAATTTTTGATACGGTTTCTTGGTTACTTAAGAAGCAATATGGATGAGTTTTCTTGTACAGTTTGACCAAATAAGGTTTTTTAGAAATAATTTTTTTTCTCGTTTACTCTTACAGATAGACCCAAGGTGTATTATATGTTTTTGTTTCTAAATCGTTGTAGCTATCATCCCTTAAAAGCATGCTTTGTATATCGCGGACATCCTGTATGTATGTGTTCATAAACTTCTTCTCCTAGGTACTCTCTTGCGAGCACAATAAAATACATCCGCTCAACTCTCATTTTACAAGATGTACCCAAAATTCATTCTATTATTTTTAGTATGTTTGTCTGTACTTAATTGATTATTCTGTCCTCTTCAACTGGTGTTTTCTTGGTTCCTAATTTAATTAATGCAGTTCTCGTGAATTCGGTTCTGGTTAGGTTGTTCAGTTGTTTGGTCTTCAATTAGGTGTCCTGCCTATAGAGTCGTCCACTATACACGGTGTCTCAGCAATAAAAAGACGGAGTAGCAGCAATCGCAAACTGGAATGCTAGAAAAAGTAAAACAAAAATATGAAGTCTCTATTCGTACGCAAACTGCAGCAAACAAAAAATAAAGAATTCAATTGGCTTTGCGTCGGGCCTGGACGAGCGCGGTACAAAGCAAACGAAGACTGCACCCAGGCATGTATCATCTCGAATCAGCTGTGCTACGTACGGTAGATATACAGTTATTCAGTCTGTTGCAAGTTGTGGGATGGTTCATTCGTTGACGAATAGTTAGTGACATGGTTTTTACGACGCAAGAGTTATGGGACATGATGTATCTGTATGCTGAAGCATCAGGTAGTAAGGGACACGGTGTCTAAGTTACGCGAAAGAGGTACATTACACCCATGCTATGATGGTACGGGTGGTAAACGAACACGAAGAGTTTTACGTGTGCAAGAGCAACTCCTGGAAATGATAGATGCGAATACAGATGTTAGCACGCGAACTGCAGTAATGCAAGTCGGATTGTCCCGATCAACGGTTCATCAAATCCTCCACGAGAACTTGCTGCATTCACACCACCTACAAATTGGAAGAAAATCTAACACCACAGAATTGTCCTGCACGTGATCATGGCCAGTACGTAATCCGGATTTAAATCCATTTAATTTTTTTCTATGGGGGTATATGAAAATAATGGTGTATGATGGATACGAAATTGACACTAACGAAGATCTTTGCCAACGTATTTTTAAAGCGGCTACGTATACGTGAGGAACCAGGTATCTTCCAACTATTGCGTGATAATCTTCACCGAGGCATAGACGTCTGTCTTCGTTCACATGGCGGACACGTCGAATATTTGCTATAAATTTTCACCTGCTTCACCTCAACAATGGGTTCTTTTCAGGGCTACCATTTTACTTCTATAAAAAGAAAAATGCCCCTCTCTATACGAGGTTACTAAAAAGTAGGTAACGACTAACAAGGTATTAAAAGTAATTACAAGATAAATTTTTGTTTAATTTTTAACAACGCTACATAAAAAATAAGTAAATATGTAGTTTGATATTTACTGTAACAAGCCAACAATTATTAGCATCAGCAATGATAAACTACAAATTTAAGCTTAATAACTGCTATTGTTTGGAAAAAACAACATCATGCAGTTGTTTTCTTTCACTGCCACCAAAAAAGTTAGCCAACTCTGTAAAAAGCAATCGACCATCTAGGTCCGTTATTGATGTTAGTTGAGCTACTACAGTTGGCGAAGCGCTTTATGAATAGTTTGGCTGTTGGTTTATGAATACGCACTAGCACTTACATACATACGATTATAAATTGTTTGCACTGCATTCTTTAGTGTCTCGACGAATATAGTTAAACATACATTATACATTTTTACTACTCCGTTTTTTTATTGCTGGGACACCCTGTATAGTTGAGCGCATCTTATCACGGCCGTTATTTACTTTGTTGAAGTCTTTCGGAGCAGAAGACAGCAATATCAGTCTTTCGAAACCTTCTGCAGAACCTAGCAGCATGGTCAGCGAAAGGTCAATAAAAACTTTTCTATCCGAAAAACTTCAAGACAGTATTCATGGCATTAGATAGATTAGTTAGTTATTAGTTTGTTCCCACACTAATATACCTACGAGTGAGTGTCATTCCTATGAGTTAATATCCTCTGGTCTTAGGTCATTCTGACAGTAATTCGTTGTTTGACAGTTACTTAAACAGAAGTCTTTCGAGCAATAGCGACAAACACATAAAGTTGGAATTCGTGGTGCGATTCAATTCTTTTATCTGGAAGGGAAAACAGCGAAGGAAATTCATGAGAGGATTTTACCTACCTTGGGTAACTCATGTCCTTCCTATGAGTGTGTGCGACTTTGGGTAAATGAGTTTATGCGTGGCAGAACAAGCATGAAAGATGCACCACGTCCTAGAGCCTCGAAATCAGCTGTGACACCCGAAATCATCGATAAAGTCGACGATTTGATTTCAGCCGATAGACGAGTGAAAGTGCGCGAGTTAGCGGAAGCCACTGGCATCTCAACTGAGCGAGTTCACTTCGTGTTACATACAGTATTGCACTTGGAAAAACTATGCGCAAGATAGGAGCTGCGTTTACTCACTCAAAAGCAAAAGCGAATTCGTATGCGAATATCTATCGACACTTTGCAAGTTCATTCCCGTTTTGTACAACGGACAAAACCTGGATACACACTATAGCCCAGAAACAAAACAGCAGTCGAGACAATGGATAGCTCATGGCGAATAGGCTCCGATAAAAGCGAAATGCGTTCTATCCGCTGGAAAGGTCATGGCATCAGTTGTTTGGGACGCAAAGGGAATTCTTCTAATTGACTAGCTTGAAAAGGGAAGAACCATTACAGGCAAATACCATGCATCACTTTTGGACCGAATAAAGGCGGCAATAACAGAGAAACGCCCAGGAATGGCCAAGAAAAAGCAAAAATTGTCCGAGATGCGATTTCACCTATTTCCGCATCCTACGTATTCACCAGATCTGGTTTCTTCGGACTACCATCTATTCCCGAAACTAAAAACTTTTCTGGCAAGACGAAAATTTGGGACCAATGAAGAGGTCATACAGGAAGTAAACCAGTATTTTGAAAGCATCGAAGAAATTCATTTCCGTGAAGAAATCGCAAAGCTGGAGAAACGTTAGGCGTTGAACTTCGAAAGGATTA
Source organism: Popillia japonica (assembly GCA_004785975.1). Taxonomy (NCBI): domain Eukaryota; kingdom Metazoa; phylum Arthropoda; class Insecta; order Coleoptera; family Scarabaeidae; genus Popillia; species Popillia japonica. The sequence goes on along the minus strand of SMLS01071386.1, from coordinate 77,255 downwards.
TGCCGAAAAATAAAGTGCATTGCAAAACTCAAATTGTTTTCTTTCATAGCAAACCAAAGTAATGATCAAACCGATAATGATATGATTTAGGTTTACTTGATAAAAAGATCCTTGAATTTATTTATAGCGCAGTTGTTTATTGACTTTGATGTAGAAAAACAATCTGACAAATAATCTCACTACTGTACTTGTGCATATTATCTGTAATTAGTTTAGAACCATTTTAAATCTCGCTGTTCATTTTACATAGCATCTAATATTGATAAAAAAATTATAAAACGAGAGCAACGACAAAGAATATCGTATGTTATCGACCGGTGTCTTCCGGTTTTGATAGGATCCTGTTATATAATTTACGATAATTGCCCACAAACATTTTCGATGTCATAGAAGCTTTTTTATTTTCTTAATTCATTCATTGCGATTTTAGAACTTTATTTCTCCACGACCATTAGTGAATGCAGTAATTCCGAAATCATTGTTAATAATAGAATCTAAAAATTCTCACTCTTGAGTTAGAATATTTATTCTGGAACACTTGCTTCTTATGCGTTTTGCGTGTATTTTCATTACATATCAAGATACTACTACTACTACTACTACTACTACCAGTATGTAGTAGGTAGTCTATATCAGTCTATATACCGGTCATTTTGAGTCATAGGATATTTAAAGCGGGGGGGGGGAGGGGTGAAGGGAGCTACGTCCCCACCAATACGCCGTTCATAGCCTCATACGCGTCCCCACTTCTTAGCGAATTTTCATACCCCTTCCCTCTTCCCGGCTTTATTTATCCTATTTCTCAAAACGACCGGTATATTGATCTCTATACGTCTATATGTCCCCTCTATATGTAGTTGTCCTACTATTAGTAGGTGCTACTACTATTACTATTAGTAGTAGTACTATTAGAAGTGTCAAAAAATAACTGTTTTGCACATTGTGAGCCGAGCTCGTTCAATGTTGATGTCAATGTAACGTTGCCAAATGTTGCTACTGCATCTGTTCGGCGTTTTAGGTATAATAGTGCAAACTGACGTAAGGCAAAAGTAAACCTAAAAACTTTTCGACTTTTTATAAAGCAGCTGCAATATGTACTCCGATTAATAAAATTTCATTGTTTTTTTGTTTTCATAATACAATAATCTATTAATGCAATTAGATAAAGGAACAATGCCAATTAAATTTTTTTAAATATTCAAATAATAATTTAATAATAATAATAATTCAGGTTGCTTAACAACTTATGTGCTTACCTGGATATTTTACGTCTTATTGCAAATTAAATATTGATATTAATAATTAAAAGATTAATTACATAATTAGGAATTAAGCAGTGGCGCTCTTTAATGAGAGGGGGGAGGGGGTGGGTACCACGCTAGAGGCGAAAACCTTCTGACAAGGAAAGACCGATTTGCAGGGGTATATATACGACTCTGCAGCGATGCGGATCAGTGAAGGTGCATGTCCCCAGCCCCGCCACCCCCACATTCCGAAAATTTGAGTATGCTATCATTTTGTGCTTATTTTGTGCCGTTTTGTGCCGCAAAAAGAAAATTTTGTGCTTTCATATTAACCGAGTTATAGCGATTTCAAAGTCTGGACTTGGCATGTCCCCAGCCCCGCCACCTCGACATTTCGAAATTTCGTGGCACGCTATCTTTTTGTGCTTATTTTGTGCCGTTTTGTGCTGCAAAAAGAAAATTTTGTACTTTCATATTAGCCGAATTATAGCGATTTCAAAGTCTGGACTTGGCATGTCCCCAGCCCCGCCACCTCGACATTTCGAAATTTCGTGCACGCTATCCTTTTGTGCTTATTTTGTGCCGTTTTGTGCTGCAAAAAGAAAATTTTATGCTTTCATATTAACCGAGTTATAGCGATTTCAAAATCCGGGCCTGCCATGTCGCCAGCCCCGCCACCTCGACATTTTCAAATTTCGTGCACGCTATCTTTTTGTGCTTATTTTGCCGTGTCAGTTTTTCCAAAAGAACACGTCACATTCAAGGAATGTTACAAATGCAGAAATAACATTGTGCAATTTTTTCAAGTAATAAAACATCGAAAGTACGGACATTTCACTTAACAAATTGTTTTGTGTTGCAGTCAAATTTTTTGACGACTCTTGTCAAAAAATGGCAGTCTGCGACAGACTATTCGAATTAATTACAGACACATGAAATAATATCGCAATAAATTTTTTAGACGATAAAATTCAAAAGGAAAAACTTTGTAGTTTAAAAGTCGAAGAATTTTGGTATCAATTAGGAAAAATAAAAAATTTTCAAGATGAGTTTGCATATAAAAACATAGTTTTGCTGGCAAAATTGTATATGAGCCAACCTCACAGCAATGCGGAACCGAAAGAGTGTTTTCTGTTGTAAACGATGTCAAAAGTAAAACACGTAATAAGTTGAGGAGTCGTTAGATGCCGTGGCTAGGATACGGTTCTCAAGCTCCACCTGCCGCCAAAATTTTTGTGTGCCCAACCAACATATGTCACTAATGAATTCTAAAAATTTATATGGAACAGATAAGTAAATGTTGTAGACTTGGATTAGTTAAGTGTTTTGTGAAATGTTTTTGTTAAGAATGGCCGCATCCAGCAAACGAAATCGCTCCGGAGCAGCTCAATTAACAGACAATGAAAATTCAAGTGCGCGCATTCATATTGGCTATTTACTGACCTGCTCCGGAGCGATTTCGTCTGCAGAATGCAACCAATCGGTATTTGGAAGATGTCTTATTTTTTTTGTGGTTAAAGAACATTTATTTTTTGTTAATAAAATTCATATTATAGTTACTTCTTACCTCAAATCTGGGGAATTTCTAGGGAATTTGTGTAAGGATCCGGGGATTTTTAGGGATAATCTACACAACATTTCGAGATTTTTTGAGCTGCCCATCTGGCAGCACACAGGTGTGAGCAAGATCTCCAGTGTGCTCGCCGCTGTTGTAAGATGAATTTCGTCTCTGCGTTACAGAATAACGCGTTTTCGCGGTAACATATGATGAAAAAAACGCAATAAAAAATCTTAAACGACCGATGCCTCAATTATGTTTAGAAAATAAACAATCTGTTAAAGGTAAAGAGGTTATAAGAAAATTCAAAATGGAAATTCGATTTCCTGCTTAATACTTGATTTCTTTACGATGTCAAGCTTTACAATGTTACATTTCTAGATCTCGTAGACGCTATGAAACTGAACGACAACCTTCCAAACGAAACAATTACCAGAACGAACAAAAAACCAACAAAAAGAAAATTCTGCAATATACAAATAGGAATACAACCAAAATACCAAAAATGTGTTGATATTTTACGAAACACAAAACGAGAATGCCGCCAAGGAAGAAAGAAGTAGAAAGAACAAATAAGGAAGCGTTACTGGTGGTGATGTTAAAAATAGAGAAGCTGATTGTGAAGGCAACAAAAAAAAGCCTGGATATAAACAAAGAGAGGAGTAGCGATAGAAAATGTAGTGGAAGCGAAAAAATTCTGATCTTTGTATACAACACAAACTGTTTATATTATTTAATTAATTCAACGAAAATATCAAGTTTTTGACGTTGACGTTTAGTAAAATTGCCGAGCATGTTTATTGCTACTATAGCAACGCTATTTTCTTTTTGTCTTTATACAAGAAACCACGCTACTGTTAAATGAATAAAATTAGAGGCAATAGCCTATTATTCAAAATAATAAATAATTATAATAGTAATAAAAAATCGGAAAAAATCGTCATTAAGCTCCATCTATGAAGTAGTAGTGAAAGTGTTTTAATAAAAATTTTGAGATACCCAAAAAACCATATTGTAATTATTAATAATTTACTAGAAAATAAACTTACTCTATTCGTTTGGCAAACGTTTCCATGAAGACCTCTTCTTGATGAGTCGAGCACTTCCAAACGCCTAAACCTATACCAACAACATGTACAAACGCGCTAGTTTCCTTCTCCTTAGCCCTGTGATTCGCTTCAAACAACAGAGTATCAATACTGATCGCTATACGTTTGGAAAACGTCATATTATCGAAATAAGTACCCTTGGAGATTTCCGTAAAATATCCTGGTTTAGTTCGATCTTTCGATTTTAAAAAATCGGTATATGTCATGTTAGTTTTGCCGTAAAAATTAGACATTACCGAAGGTACTGAGGGTGTAATACCGAGGCCGAAACCGTTAGCTTCAGTATTCTGTTTCGGATCGATAACTATATCTTGGTATTCCATGTAACCTTTCTTCTTCATCCGCGCTCCTATTAGCCCGATAATAATACCTTCTTCTTGTAGATTCGATCGATTTGTAGCGACAACCCCTTTATTTTTTCGGCTGCCATCATTTACAAAATGACTAAACGAACTAACCGATAGGAACGCGGAAAGTTTGATTTCGTCGTAGCTCAAACAATTTTCCAAAATTAACGGGCTTTCTTCTCCGTCTTTACCGATCGTTTCCCATTTGCTTCTTCCTTTAACGCCGTCTAATAAGATGTAATCGTCTAATCTGCCCATAAACATAACGGCCCGTTTTGTTAGTAAACGATCTATGAATTCTAAGAAGTTCATCTCCTTGTATAACTCTTTCTCAACCTTACTTCCGTATTTTCTCTTGTGAAGAATAAAATCGATGAAGAGCGGCAACACGGCTTCATGGAGAACAGGATATGCGGAGTTGACATTTCTTAGTAACACTGATTCAGATACTGTTGTTTTTAGAATTTTACATCTTCCGGTGTCGATTGGAAATTCTACCGGAAACCCATTACTGGCCTCTATTAATTCATCGAGAGCATTATAATCTAAATTGTTGTCACTTTCTTTGTTCGAAAATAACAACTCTTTACCGGTTTTTTCGTATAATTTAGGAGATTCACTAGGCCAATCTTCTAGCGGATACATTTTCTATAAACGATAGCAGAACAGGAAGAACACTAATATGTCTCGGCTTGTTGCAGTACGTTATTCAGGTTGTGTTGTTGGGTAAATCCGGAATGAGTCATGCAATTCTTCATATCGATTTATGTTAATACCTTTACGTGCCATCTATTGAGCAAAAGCTATTCTACCGGGGATTATGCCATCATAAGCTGATTTTTTTTAGTTGTGTTGTGTAAGAATTTACTTACACATTTTTTTGATAGGTACTAAACGTGAAACCGGAAGCGATATTAAACTTTCCTTCCTATGGAAGTGGCTTGTATATGTATTAGATGTTCAAATCTCGGACCCAAATTTCTTCCGCTAGATTTATTAATTGCTCAACAGGTTCTAAATGTAAAATTTAGTAAAGCAATTCGTTCTGAAGAATAGTTTTTAGGCGCCTTTAAACACTTGCATATGAACCAATGTCTCATCATGGTCTCGATCGTGGCGCAATTCAAAAGCTCCGCAAAATTTTATAGATTATAGATTTTATAAATATGACGATTCTTTTCTATATCTTCAGTGGATTTAATTTTATATCACAAACAAGCACTGTCCAACTGTTCACATGTGTCCACTTTGCCTACAACCCATGCATGCATTCATGTGAGACACGGAATTTTCCTGTTTCTTTACCCACTCTGCGATATACTTCAAATTATTCAACTTTGTTTATTCCACGCACTAACCACTTTCTTAAAAAGTAATCATAAATAAAACAAAACAGTTTATTACTCAATGAACATCCGCAGATATTCTTCATATCTATTTTTATTGAATACTCTATTGCATATGTATGTAGGCAACAACCGGTGGACCGCATCCGGCCCGCTATATGATTTGATCCGACCTAATTAAAAGGAAATATTACACTACTTACTCATACTCCCTCCAAATGAAGAAGATCGCCTGATATTCGATTTGTCGCTTGCTCCTACGCAATCAAGTGTAAGCAAGCAACCTGAGTGGCGGCGATCATCAAGAGTGCCTCACCGGCGGCGCAACAAAATATTATTGCTTCTCAAATGTTCTACATTAGACGATTCTAGATCATTCCTTCAATATGCCTATATAAGCGGGTGGATGACCCGAACTTTAGTTCAGTTCTATTTGAGCTACCGAAGTGATAACTTCGACAAGCGATATCCTAGCGAACTGCTAGTGCCGTCAATTTGCTTTGTGACTTTGTGTGCATCTTGAGTGCTTACTAATTATATTTTGTTATTTAGTTTATCGAACGAAAAGTAAATGAAAAAGTAATGGATAGAAACGAAAACTAGATGCAGAGGGTTGCCAGTTTCAAGAAATATGGACTGAAGAATTCTTTTTTATCTTGCGCAATGGTAAGCCTATTTGTTTGCTGTGTAATGTAACCATTTCTCTGATGAAATAATTCAATATAAAGAAGCATTATTCAACTAAGCATCCTATGCTGCACTCACTGACAGGACAAACAAGAAAAGACAAAATCCAGAAGCTTACGGCAAATTTTGGAAAAACAGCAGCAAATATTTCATAAAGAAAGGACACAACTTAATGTTGTGAAAGCTAGTTTTATAGTTAGTTCAAAATTGGCAAAGTCATTAAAACCATTTGCCAAAACCAGGACAATTTATCAAGGAGTGTATGTTAGAAGTTTGCAGTGTTTTGTGTCCTGAAAAGAAAAGTGAATCTGATAAATTAGTTTGTCAAGACAAACCGTTGCCCGACGTATAGAAATGACGGCCAATGATACAAAAACAATTTTGACTGACCATAGCATTAGACGAGTGCACCGATTTGTTTAACACAACTCAACTGGCTATATTTATTCGAGGTGTTGATAAAGAGTTCACTGTTACTGAGGAATTGCTTGCTTTACAGCCGCTAAAGGCACCCACTACAGGAGAGGACATTTTTAATGATATTGAAAAGGTATTCACAAGTTTTGACTTGCCATGGTCAAAATTAGTTGGTGTATGCACAGATGGTGCACCTTCTAGGGTCGGCCTACGTAAAGGTTTCATCGGAATTTTGTATGAAAAAAACAACTGAATTAAATCTCACCAACAGAACTTGTCTTCTAAGTCCATTCGACTCCAGAATGTTATGAACGTGGTAGTAGAACCCATCCATTTTATTCGATCCCGAGGGCTTAACCATCGTCAGTTCACGTAACATATTATTGTGAAGTCAGATGGCTAACCAAAAGGAAAATGCTGAAACGGTTTTACGAGCTTATTAGAAATGAGATAGCAGATTTTATGGAAATAAAAGATAAACCACTATCGGAATTAAGTGACTATGGATATACATATGTAGATATGTGACGTAGCATTACTGGTCTACCTTACAGGTCGTTTGAATCATTTAAATTTGAAACTTCAAAAACAAGGACAATTAGTAAATGATTTGTACAGCCGTTTGAAAGCGTTTCAGAACAAAATCCGCTTGTGCGAGGCATAGATGCTGTCTGGTAACAGTTACCATTGCACCACGTTCTCTGTGTATGAAAATACTGAGCACTTTTCGAACAGATTTAGCGATTTTAAAAACATGGAAGACAGTTTCAATTTATTTGCTACTCCAACAAGAAGTAATGTGCAAAATGGTCCAATACACTTGTAAATGGAGTTGATCAAAAAAACTCACTCCTAAAATCTAAATTTGAAGACGTGGAGTTGTGCGACTTCTACAAAAAATACCTCGAAGAACATCATTTTCCGGAGATTAGAAAAGATCTTCCTTTCCTCTCAGTTAAACGGCTTTCGTCAAATAATAGCGAGATTAAAAAAAAACGTTGCATACAATAAGTAAGTTTATTTTTATCGAACCAAATAACATTATTCACGTGATTTCGTAGGAAAACCAACAATCTATAGAAAGATAAGTAAGTACATAGTAGCCCTGGAGCTCGTATGCTCGTCAGGTTCTCGCTTCTTAGTTGACATTCGGAGTTGAATGGGTACTCTAATTACATAGTTCTAATGATACCACATACTCCTGTAGGGGGTCTAGCAAATGGTTGCGAGTGTTTGACGCTCGTACGAGTATCGATATTTCACTTTAATTGCTGTTAAAATCTACTCATATTGAATAAGTGTCTTGGATTGGTTATTGTGCTGTTTCTGCTACTGATTCGTTTTTTTAAATTTGAGGATCGCTTGTATTGGTTTCAAAAATTTCTGGATAAGCTTTTAAGTTTAAAAACGGAATTAAACCTTTAACCTCATCCCTATAGTCTAAATATTCAAACATTTCGTTACTTTATAGAAAGTGTAGTGCAAAAATTATACAAACATTTATTTACGAACATAAATCTTACAAACTAAACCGATACTACAATTTTACGGTTTATGCTTCTTAAGATATTCTTTAAATGAACAAACACCATCTTTGGTCGCAATTCTCAGATTTCCAGCGCTAACATTTCTATTAATGTGTGGATTATGTAATTCGGCAATCTGCGTGGACGAAGCCGCAGCTGGGTCACCACTAGCCGCTAGCATTCCTACCCAGAACTCGTTTCCAGGAAGAACATTACCATCCCAAGCATAGGAGACTACCAATAGTTTTCCTAATTAACACAAAATCGTATTATCCAATGATTTATTGTTTGCAAGTCTACGTCTAATATACAGGGTGTTTGTTCAGTTTTAACATTTTTTTAAGACAGGATAGTACTCGTAAAATAAAAGCGTTGTACAAAAAATTGCATGTATGTATAGTATAGTGTAGCGGTTCCCAAACTTTTTCAGACACTGTACCCCTTTGCAACAAAAAAAATTGCGTACCCCTTTCAGTCAGTAAATTAAAAATATATAACAAAATTTAAAGCTTTTTATTATGTATAGTTTTACTCAATTACATGTCATGTCCAAATAAAAACAAAGACATATTGGTTACATGAATTTTTATTACATAAAAAAACAGAAAGTTGCAAAAATACTACAAAAAGCTTATTTTCAAGGAAACTGGTGAGATGGATGAGCTTGTTTCTCTTTACAAAGTTGATCAATATTGGGTTCTAACTTAGTTAAATATAATCTTAAATCATCTTCAACATTTAATTTGTTTCTGTATGTATTTTTAAGATCAGTCAAACTAGAAAAACCTCTTTCACATAAATAAATGGTGGCAAACCCAAGAAGAAATTTAAGAGCATTACCGGACAGTTCTTTATATTCCTGCCGAACACCGATCCAGAATTCTAACAATGAAGCCCCAGAATTCAAATGTTTGGTTTCCAAGGTGGGATCGCAGGAGACTTCAATCAGCTGCTCCTTTTCAAATGCAGACAGGTTGGTGTCCGTAACATCAACACCAAAGGGGTCACAAATCCAGTCGTACTGTTTCTCTAAAGGTGGAAAATACTCCCTAATTCGAACCTTCAGTGCGTTCAAGTGCTGGGCTATTTGATTCTTCAGTTCATTAAAATCAGATATGTTGTGTTCATTTTCTTGCAAAAAAGTGTTCAACTTTTCAAAAAGCTCACAGTTGTTTCTTTGTATTTCTTGTTCCCACAGTGTGATCTTTTTCACCATTGCATTAGTTTTCTTTTCCACAAAAAAAAACATCAGAAACACTGCCCTGTAAGGACAAATTCTATGCATTGAGTTTTTCAAAAATATCACTTAAATAAGCTAACTTTAAAATCCAATCAAATTCAGTAAGTACTGCAGACAAATTCGATTTGTGCTCGGAAAAAAAGTTATGCAGTTCTTTGTGGAGTTCAAAGACACGCGACAAAACACTTCCTCTTGAAAGCCACCGTACCTCAGTATGAAGCAACAAGTTCTCATGAAGACTTCCCATATCCTGGTATAGAATTTTAAAGTAGCGAGATTTTTGAGGTCTACTTTTGATGAAATTCACAATTTTCACGCTTTGATCAAGAAGTTTTTTTAGTTCATCAGGAAGGTGTTTGGCCGCCAAAGCCTCGCGGTGTAGGACGCAATGAGTAAACTTACACGCAGGTGAAACTGTTTTGATATGGCCTACCAGTCCTGTGATGTGATCACTCATAGCTTTGGCGCCATCCATACACACTGAAACACAGTTTTCCCACCTCAGGTGGTTATCAGAAAAAGAGAGTCCAACAACTTGAAAATATCTTCACCTTTTGTAGATGTTTTGAGTGGCTTACAAAACAACAGATCTTCGAATAGTTCATCTAGAAATATGCCACGAACAAAAACGATCAGCTGGGCTAGGCCAGCGACATCCGTGGTTTCGTCGAGTTGGATAGCAAAGTAAGGGCTACCTTGAACTGCTCGAACAAGTTGTTCTTTCGTGTCACTGGCCATATCGTTGATTCTCCTTGTAACTGTGTTGTTTGATAGTGGTATTGATTTCACTCTTTGAGCCTCTTTTTTTCCAAACATGCAAGAAACAATTTCTACTGCAGCCGGAAGTATAAGGTTTTCACCAAGAGTATGGTTTTTTCCAGATTTTGCGATCAAATGATTAACTTTATAAGAAGCTTTAAGAGCATTTTCGTTTTGTTCTGCACCAGAAAATTGATTTATTATGCTTTTCTTGTTTTTAAGGTCCTCTAAAAGACGTTCAAAGTACTGTTGCTCCTTTTTTACTAAATTTTCATGTTTGCTCTCAAAATGGCGTTTTAAAAGAGATGGTTTCATGGAATTGTTTGATAAGGTTTCCGAACAAACAACGCATTGAGGATTGGGGTCGTCTGGGCTTCCAGTCCATGTAAAACCTAATTTTAAGTACGCTTCGTTGTACTTTCTTCTTTTATTTTTAGATTCATTTCCCTGATTTTCAGGTTTTTTATTTTGTCCCTTGGTTTGCTCATTAGTAGGTCTACTTACACTTTGTGCAGTTGATGGCCCAGGATTTTGATTCAGATCCTGAGGCCTTTTCTTGATTAACCATTTATTCATTGTAACTTTCCCTTTAGTACCGCACAAACAAATGTCCGTAAATGGAGTTCACACTATCAGGTCTGAACAATAATTACTGTTTGAACAGAATTGAATGCTTCCAGAACAGCACAACACTGTGAGCGAGCTTGTTATGGCAGACCAATGGCAGACTACGCTGCAGTGACAGTGCTGGCAGAGAGGCGCGCGCAAATCAACTAAACATGGTGGGGGAGGGGTACATCACATCAACTAGTGATGGTCATAACCGGATATTTTCAATAACCGAATACTTGGTATTCGAGTGATGACAAAAACCGAATGATTATTTGGATACTTTTTCACTCGAATGTTAATTATTCGTTACTCGTTATAGTTACAATAACCAAGTTATGAAGGTTATTTTTCACTCGAGTGATCCCATCACTAAAATCAACTGATGCACTCTGTTCGCCCGACCCGTTGCGTCGCGTCGTCGCGCCACTACTAGCGCTGTTGGCCGGTCGCGTACCCCCTAAAAATTCGCGTACCACAGTTTGGGAACCACTGGTATAGTGTATTAACCGACATATACACATGGATCCTCCTATTGAGAAACATTGTATTTTACCTACCTTATAACAGCTGTTCGAAGTTTTCACCGCCTGAATAATACGTATGTATTCTCGACAAATGTTTGTACGTGTCAATCACCTTATGCAATAATAAACAATACTAAGGCAGTCGTTCCGATATTCCTCTGTTTATGTATTTATCAATAGCGCCTCTCAATAACATTAAACTCTTTACATGGCGAATGACCTCACAGCGCTAGTCATCACAAACAGCATAAACATACTTTTGCTTATATTGCACTATAACATATGCAATGATGATAAAACGTACCACAAGTTCTCAAACAAGCTGGTCCTACGTTTAACCCTCATTTAAAGTTTGCTATTTTAAACTTTAATATCTCGATGTAAAAATGCCGTTTTTGTATATCGCCCTTGTCTGCGGAATACTATCTTCTGGTAAAAAAAATGTTAAAAGTGAACACCTGTATATGTAAATGTATAGTTACCTTTATCTTCACCTACTAACGCTTCGTGTGGTTGCCTTTCTGAAATAAAAATTCTAATTCCACCATTAGAGTGATTCTCTAGAGGTATCTTTGTGCCAGAATTGTAATTACCAGCACTCGTTGAATCGCTGAAGTACGCGAAATTTACGTCGGAAATATTTTGCAGGTGTTTTCCTAACAATCTGCAACAAAAATATTTGTTGCACAACTAAAAAATAAATTAAACCGACTTACTGAATCCTATTAACGAAAGTATCCAAAAATATTTTCTTTTGATGATTTGAATATTGCCATACCCCCAACCCAATACCAACGACATAGACGTAACCACTCGTTCCTATTTCTTTAGCTCTATGATTTGCTTCGAATAATAAAGTATCAATGCTGATAGTTATTCGCTTAGAGTACGTAATATTATCAAAATAATCATTCCCAAAACCTTTCACGTATTGGGCTGAATTTTTGGCTTTGCCAGATGCGATAAAGTTCGTATAAGTCCAGTTAGGTTTGCCGTAAAAACCCGAGAAAAGTGACGCTATCGTCGGTGCAAATAAAGTTCCATATCCGTTAGCTTCGACGTTTTGATCTTTACTTATGATTATCTCTTGGTACTCCATGACATTGGATTTTTCCAAACGCGCTCCGATAAGTCCTATTATAACACCTTCTTCCTCTAAATTTGTCCGATTTTTCACTTGAACTCCTTTATTGTGTCTATTTCCATTATTGATAAAATAGCTATAAGAACTGACCGATAGAAACGCGGGTAATTTAATTTCATCGTAGCTTAAACAATTTTCTAACGTTAAACCGCCCTTTTCAACATCTTTACCAACAGTTTCCCAATTTCCTTTGCCTCGGATTTTGTTCAGTAGGAAGTAATCATCGCTTGGATTCATAAACATTACAGCGCGTTTTTGTAGCAATCGGTCTACGAATTCTAACAAGGTGATATTTTTATAGAACTCCCTTTCGATACCGCTACCAAATTTACGCTTATGCAAAATAAAATCAATAAATAGTTGTAAAACGTACTCGTGTAAAATTGGATAAGAAGAATTTATATTTCGGAGTAACACTCCTTCTGAAACCGATTTTTGTAATGTTTGGCATCTGGTCGAATTTATTGGAAAAACGATCGGGAAATTTTCACTTCGTTTAATGAATTCACTTAAATTTGTGTAATTCAAATCGAGATTTTGATTGTTGATTGTTAGTAATTGTTCGTCTGTATTGAAAAACGCACATGGATCACACGCCCAATTCAATTTTGAGGAACTCATGTTGCACTAAAATTAAAACATTTAATGAACCGCACCTCAAATAACTGAACAGATTTTCAATGTATAGTATGAGTCATTTCCCTGATAAAAAAATATTCTGTAATATTGTATAAAGAAAACCAATTTCACATTTCAAAAACCAAAAAACATTTAGTGCTGCCATCTCGATTCTAGCCTCCATAACTATTTGCGAATTAAGGTTATTAAAATCCTACAGAGGACTCTCCCAGTAAAAAATAATATAGAAAAATTGTCATACACAGCATTTTAATATATTTAGTTCACTACGTTTTTGATTATGTTAAATCATAAAGTGGTAGTGGTAAGTGGTAGATACGTCATTCGACTAATATTACAACAGATTTTGCTTTTCATACACAATTTCTGTTTATTAGAGTGTTTGCTTTTATCGATTAAGCATCATTCAGATTTTTACAAAAATTGTCATGTATATAATCCTATTAGTAGTTAGAAAGGTCAATAATGTCAACCATAATACAAAAGATTCATTAATAATAAATTTATTAAAACCTTAAAAACACCCGCTTAATTTAGATAAGTCCCGGTATCACAGTTCTCTAGTATATCAGCGGAAATTCCAATATTACTCGGAGGACAGCAGTAAATCATTGCTAAAAGTTGTAGAAGTCAATAGAAATTGAAATATCACCCAAATTGTTTATTAAATATCAAATATATATAACAAAAAGACACTATTGTTTAATTTATTTAAGTCTACAATCAAAAATTTGACTTATGTTTACAACTTCTAACATTTTACTAACATTGTACTTCTTTCGCCATCTATTGTATCTTGTACGAATTATATTAATTGTCAATATAAAAGTGAGGTTATTGTCACAGATGTCATTAAAATAAACAATCATCTATTACAGATCAATCTCAAATTTTAAAGATGAATCCTCTAACGTAAGTTTAATCCTTTCAGTATATCTTAAATGAATCTAATTTATTATATATTTTTTGATAGTAATATGAAAAATGTGAAAAAACTGAGCGATCAAGAATTGCGTTCCCTTAACAAAACTACATGGCACGATCAATATAGGGAGAGTGCTTGGATATTCGTAGGAGGTTTGCCATACGATCTTTCAGAAGGAGATATAGTTTGTGTATTTTCACAGTAAATATTTTGGTATAAAATTAATTTTGTCACAATTTCCTATGCTGATTATTTTTTAGATATGGGGAAATTGTTAATGTAAATCTGATTAGGGATAAAGATACAGGCAAATCGAAAGGATTTTGTTTTATATGTTATGAAGATCAAAGGTCTACAGATTTAGCTGTGGATAATTTCAATGGAATTAAGGTATTTCATTAATATAAATCCAATTCTTGTATTTTAATTTTGTTTTGTAGATTTTAAATCGAACAATCAGAGTTGATCATGTTAGCGATTATAAAGTACCGAAGAATTCGGAGAAGAAAGATGAAGAAACAAAGAAATTGTATCAGGAAGGTTGTGCCCCAAAGCCAGTGGAAGTTAAACCAGTTGTAAGCAACAATGATCTCAGGGAGACTTTAGCTGATTATATTGTTGATGACATAAAATTACCGCCACGTTTACCAATTTATCCCATAAAACAAGAAATTAAAACAGAAAAAGAGGAAGACGAAATTGTAAGTGTTGGGTTGTTCTATTACTGTATATCATGTTTGTGTACATAGGTGAAAGTGAAGAAGGAGAAGAAAGCAAAGAAAGAGAAGAAACATAAGAAGAAAAGCAAGAAGAGACGTAAAAAATCATCGGACGACGATTCTACTTCTTCAGACAGCTCCACCTCAAGTGAAGACAGATATGAAAGGAAAAAGAAAAAGAAACGCAAATAATAATGTTTATTCTTTTTAAATAAATATTACAAACTAATTTGGTTCGTTATATTTTCCTCTAATTCATTTTCTTTCATTTTTTTATGTAATCTTTTCGCAATCCTTTCCTTCGCGTTTTTTCTTCTTTCGTAAGACTTATTTTTAGAATAAAACATTAAAAAATTCGATGGACCAGAATTTGAAATTCTAGCACTGCCTAAACATTCCTCACCTTTATAAAATACAGCATACTGTCCTGGGGTTAAAGCACGTTTTGGTGCACTTAATTTCACTATTAACCCTTTAGGAGTTTGGCACAGATCACAATCTACCAAGCTGTGGGTGTGTTGGAATTTAAACTGGCAAGTATAGATCTCGTTTTTATCAAGTTCAACTGGCTTCCTGCAAATCCAATGTGGATCAGATGTAAAAAATAGGTTTGAATGTAAAGCTGGATGTGTTGTACCCATGGCCTGTATACAAAATAATACAATGAATGTATTTTTTTAAAGGTGTCAACAACATACAACATAAATAGTATTGCTAGTAACATCTTTGTTAGCAATGAAATAACTATCTGCCACTCCTGCAATTCGGCTTCTTTGCCCTAAAGTCCAGTGATGAATCCCATTATGCTCACCTACTACTAAACCAGTATCTACATCGACGAATTTCCCGGGTTTATTTTGTACGTACTAAAACTTCTATATTAAAGTCTTTTAGGTTAAATTAAGAGAAGATGTACTTCTGAGATAAAATCTTGAAAATCTCTTGAACCTATGAAACAGATCCCCATACTTTCTTTCTTTGAAGCTATTTCTTCTAAATTATGTTCTCTTGCTATTTGTTTAACTTGAGGTTTAGTCAGATCACCAAGAGGGAACATAGTCTCTCTTAAAGCATCCTGTTTTATCTGACACAAAAAGAATGTTTGGTCTTTTACATCATCTAAAGGCTTTAATAATTTAACTCCTAGAAAACGCAGTTCCATCAAATTTATCAATGGAGGATATCAAAATGGTAATTTACCAATATTAGGATCGTATTTTTCTAAAAATGTTCCAAAACTTGTTCTTGCATAATGTCCTGTAGCTATAGCATCAGCATTCAATTTCTCTTTTGCAAATTTATAAAAATAATTAAATTTAATATGTCTATTACACAATATATCGGGGTTAGGCGTATAACCGTTCTCATACTCTCTAATTAGATCACTACATCAAAGAAATACAAGAAATTATCCTGTAGTAGAAACCATAAACTTAACTTACACAAATACATCATTCCAATATTCTTTAACAAAATTAACAGATATTAGAGGGATATTCAGTTTATCACAAACATATTTAGCATCTTTATAATCTTCGCTAGCCGAACAAAATCCTTGTTCGTCTGTAATATCCCAATTTTGCATAAAAACACCTTGAATATTATAACCTACAATATGCGAGGTAATTATTTCGGATGTACTTACATAGAATGAATTACCTTTACGTTTTAACAATAATGCAGCAACGGCACTATCAACACCACCAGACATTCCTACGACAATATTCCTGAATTTGTACATTTCTTTTTTGAAATAATTATAATGAAGAAAAAAACAGTAATTCGTTATTGCGCCATCTTACGCAAGTGTGTCAAATGTGTTTGGGAAATCGTGCATCATGGTCGTAGTTGTTCTTTATATCGTTGTTAGATGGCGCATTTGACAGCCATGCTAAACAGCGTTCGCTCAATTAGACGCATGCACTACTCTTACGTAACATTTATTCAAAGCAATCTAACAAACATGATTTTTGAATGCGCAATAACAATTTCCAGCGGTATTACAACAGGAAACCGAGTTTCCAATTCCTTCAATTAATGTTGTCTGCATTACCGACTGAGTAAGTACATTTGAATATCTTCAATTTTAGGTTATTGTCAATCAGTTCCCGCCATAATAGTTGTAAATTTTTGTCTACCTCTAACAGACTTGTAGAACAATCCAAGATGTGGAATAATATGGGTAATTTAATTTAATGTTATTAATCACATAGATTTCAATACTTTATAATATTTGCAGATGCAACAGGCGGTGGTTTTATGAATGATACAAACCAATTAGATTCACCGTCAGGAAAAAAGGAGGTACAGTGATATGTTTCCTTTTGCTTATTGATTTATATTTTATGACGAATTATGTTGCAGAGAGTACAAAGATTGCAAAGCGTTGTTCCAGTTGTAATGAGGCAGATACGTGATGCCCCTGATGATGAATTCAAACTCTTCGGCATGGGCACACAAATTGTAAGTGATTCATTGTTAGGATAGTTACATATGTTAGCGATAATGTTTATTTTAGCTGATTATGGTTGGAATATTGCGAGATTATAATGTACAATCTACGAAAGCAACTTATCTTGTTGAAGATCATACGGGGTCAATGCCATGTATTTGGTGGTTAGACGCAGAAGCAGTACGTATTATAATTATAAATTAATCCGAAAATATAGTTGTGGAACTGCTTTTTAACAGGGAAATGCCCCTAACTTGCCAGCTGTCAAAGAAGGTTGTTATCTCCGTGTGTATGGCTCTTTACGTGCTCATGAAGGTGTGCGATCAATTATGGTGATGAAAATGTTCCCTATAGATGATATCAATGAAGTAACTACACATTTACTGGAAGTAATACATACAAGATTGGAAGCAGAATATATGACAAAAGAGACAGCTTCAAAAGTTAAATACAATAATCCTGGAACAGAATTAGCGAATTCTATGGCGTTTATGTCAGATAACGATAAGAATTTTGGGGATTCGGGATTTACACCTATACAACAGAAAGTTTATAATATCCTAAAGCCAGTTACATCAGATAGAGGCTTGAATATAAATGGGATTTTGTCACAATTCCCCTCTGGTCAGCATCGAGATGTTAGGTTTGTAAAAATATTTGTGCTGCTAATTTAGATAGTTTTCTATTTAATTTACACCACTGTAACTTTCAGAGCTGCCTTGGATTTCTTGATGAACGAGGGTCATGCTTATTCCACAATAGACAATGATCATTTTAAAGTTACCGAATGTATGTAAACTGCATTTTTCAGTACGATTTTTTCCTTTTTAAGTCATTATTTGGTTACATATTTCTTTTTTTAACAATTTAATTACCAAAAATATAATAAAAAAGAAAGGATAATTGTTAATTAGTTGTATTAAGTTTGTAATTATTTATGAGAGTAAGATATTTTTACAGTTTTGTAAAATTACTAAAATAAAAGTGTAATTTATATTCCTTTGAATTTTATTCCATTCTCATAGTTGTAAAAGATGCGAGAAATGTTGTAAAAATATTTTTATTGCAATAAATTTCACAGCAGAATTATGTACAGTTTGATAAAAAAAAAGACTTAATAAACTGGTCCATCATCTAAGTTATCATCTTCATCATCGTACCCTTCTCCATTATCGAAATAATTGTTTGCATAGTCTGTGCCTTCATCCATTTCCTCATCAATTTCATCTATCATTTCTTCGTTTTCAATTTCCTCATCTTCAACTTCTTCCTTGATAGTCACCTCACCTGTATTCTCTTCCATTTTTTCCAATTGACTCAACCTAAAAATTTGCATACAAAATTATCCATTTTTTCTGTATGATATGAGTTAACTTACGTTTGTTCAATATTTACTTCTTTCAAAACTTTCTTATTCTTTCGTTTTGCTACAACTTTTGGTCTTAATTCTGCAGGGAATAATTCCCAATCAAAATCGTTTTTTGCGGCAGGCAGCTGAGCTATTAATTTATCGATTTGTTGATCTAATTTTACAGCTTTTGCAGCAGGTACACGTAAATACGACGTCGAGAGCTGTATGTGATCAATAATATCTTGTCGCAATGATAATAAATAATCTAAATCTACCGAACTCTAAAATGAACTGTTATTATTATATAAAAATTTATGAAATCAATCTATACACACTGTAATAGCAACAGGTTTTCGATTCATTGGTGGAAATAGAGGTGGTGGTTGCGTTACTGGTCCAGGTACCATATCACTTCCAGTCGCTCCCATAGAACTCAATTGTTCTTTACTGAACGTTTTGGTGACTCCACCCCTACCACCACGTCCCCCACGACCGCGACCACTCATTTTTAATTCGTTACTTTTAACTTTTTCAAATCTTCGGCTACCTTTTTAAGTTCATTTGCTTCTTCCTGAAGCGTTTCCTAGAAAATGAGTGAAATAAATAAATTAAAAAAAAATGTTAGTTATGTTGACATACTAAGTCGTATATCACTTTTATAACTAACGAACAACTAGGACAAGTTGCAATCTCTTCGCCAGCTAGTAGATCAGCCTGGAAAATTCGATAAAATTGAAGTTTCAATGTAATAAAACGTAATAATTGTCTTACTTTCGAGATTTCAAACCTATCACCACAAGGACATGGGTAATGATATATTTCTTCCTCTTCGTCGTAATCGAAATCTTCAATTTCTACTTCGTCGTGAAAAACTGTCATTACTTATAGCTGTAGGATTCGTTTAAATTAGAAATTGATCAATTTCGTGTATATTTCTTTGTAGGTTAGTATCCTTGACATTTTGTACTGTCACATGGCTATTTTGGGGGATTTAAAATCTGTTGGAGAGAATCGGTAACTATATTACCGACATAATTTATAATTTAAAAATTTTATTTTGACCTTTAAATGTTGAATATTGAAATAAAACGATACTTAATAAATGTTTGCAACTGTTTGTTTCAAGGAGAAGGATGTTTGTTTAGTTTAAAATTATTCGAAAATGGTAAAATGAATTGATGCAATAATTTGTATACATTGTGAGCAAAAATGATTGATACGTCTAATTGCTACATTTCCTTCGTTTTCTTAAGAATGGAATCGATTCTTATGAAGTATAAGCTATAAGAAGTGAAACTATCTTAAATTATTTATTAAATTAACGAATGAACTATTCGGATCAGGTAAAATTCCAATAAAGTAAACCAATTTTAGTTATGAGTAAAATAATAAAATCAACATTTAGATAAAGAAAGCGATTAGATGTAATCATTTTCTTGTATCGCGCATAAAATTTGGCCCACTATAGCATTATCGACGAATGCATTCTCGGCTAATATATTGGGGGAGATCGGCAAACCGTAATCAACTATATATCTGAACCGAAGTAATTTTGATAAATGGATGCATTCAACGTCAAAGTCAGATGCGTGCCTGGCGTTGACGGGCCTCAGCGAACTACGAACTATTTGGATATTTGCAATAAAAATATTAAACTATTAAAATAGAATTCTGTGATAAATGTGTGCGTGCTCGTCGGTCAATATCCACACTGCTGGACTGCGTTCAATAATAGATTGCCTTTGTTTGTATGATGGATAATATTTCCAATAAAAAAAGGGGAACATAAAGTAAAAACGTGCTTATTAATAATTAAATTTTATTTAACGTATTAAAACTAATAAAATGAGATTTGTACAAAAACAGTAATAAAGACAAAATAAATTAAATTAATTAAAGCTTGATAGTTCAGTTCTGGATTCAATTAAAAGCGAATATTTAAATTCCTTGTGGCGAGGATTATTTGATGTGTTGACATGTGGCCATACAATCTTGTACTGAGTCGAAGCTGTTAGCATTACCGTAACAACCTCCGTAGACGAATTCTTTGCAATTTCGGCTTTTTACATCGTAATAATAACGTTCTATGTATGCTCTGCATATGCCCTTCTTAGGAGGTAATCTGCACATCTCATCCGTATTTAGTTGGCCGCTTTCTGATTGACCGCCTCCTGAAATTTATGGAAGATTTAAATATAAATCTTTAATAAATTAATAATAAGTTTATTTCAATATCCAAATTATTATTTTTGCCCAATTATAATTATTGCCTTTGTCCAAGCACAGATATAGAAAAAGTTTGGGACAATCTTGAGTAGAATGGCTGGAATGGTCGGAGGTGCTGTGTATACAACGCTGCTTCTTATGAAGAGTGCTTAAGAAGACCAAATATGTATACTTAAAACAAGCTTCTAGTGCCATTGTTATTTGAGTTGGCCACTGTTTTATATTTAGGACCAGAAGATATGTGAGCTAAAGTACCAATTCTATTATTGTTTTAATATTTCACATCAAATTCCTAAAAATTTATGAGTGGGCAAAAGGAGATAACGTTTTTGCTTAGATTTTCCTAGATATGGCAAATTTACCGGCTAAAACTGGTAGAAATGTTATTCCATCTTTGGCCATGCTTGCCTAGCTGTGCCAGGATGATAACACCTATTTTTTTGTTGTAATTCACATAACTTCAACATGACAGCAGCAGCAAGAAAAATGAAGATGAATTTCTGGAATATAAGACAACTGACAAAAGTAGATAACACATCAATGACCCCATGTTTACCGATTTAGGAATAAGTACTATAAGGAGAAAACCTTTCACCAACCCTTTACATATTAGACGTAAATGATCTATTTGAGTAACCATTCCATAGAAAACTATTGCAGGATTAAATAAAATTAAAAATATATTAGCGTCTTCTCATAAAAGATCACTATACCACGTGCTATTCACAGCAAAAAGCAGCCACCTAAAAACATATGGGGAAAACCCAACAAGAACAAATTTTTTGCTTCCTAATTATGTTTGTTTTTCAAGAATAGAAATGTTTTGGGGAAATTCCAAATACACGAAAAACGATGCTGCATCTGGCGCAACGTCGTGGAACAGGTTTTGATTTGTAGGGCAAAATCTTCACTGCAATGATAAGACTAAGGTGAATGTAGCTAACAAATTTTCTAAAGTTGGTTATTTGAAATGTTGAACAGGCGGTTATTTGTGGATGAATCTATGGTTTCGTATTTTGGAAGGCACGGAACAAAGCAACTAGTCAAAGGCAAACGTTTCAGATATTGTGTGGTTTGACACATATCAGGGTTCTTCTACTACAATTTCTGCTGCACACAAAAATTTAGACTTAGGCTCTAGTTTTGTTTTGCAGCTTGCAGAGATTCTTCAGAAAAGACGCCAAACGTTCTACACGATTTTGATAATTTCTTTACATCCATTAAACTATTACATAGGTTAAAATTGATATAAAAGGGCTTGGCACCTTCAGAGAAAATCACGGGGGACAAGGTAGACTCAAGTATTTTGAACAATCAATAAAGAGGGTGTTTGGATTATTTGGTTGAAAAAAGCAATGGAATAGTGGGTTGTAAGTGGCATGACAACGGCATCGCTACCTTGGCTGAAAGGTAAAGCCAAAAGATTTTTTCAAAAGGAAAAAAATGATATATGTGGATCAAGCAGGTCGCTTGTAAAAAAATACGACAGCAATATGGGTGGGATGGACACCGAGCTGATCAAAATATAAGCGTTTATAGAACTAACATCTGTGGTAAAAAGTGAGACTTTCCCCTAAATGGTAACGACTTTGAATGGCGGTTGTGGTTGCTTGCTATGGAAATTCTTAAGTTGTTTGGCAGAAGGCGGTATCAAGATTACCTGCAAGCCGCCAAAATTACTCACGATTTGATGGAAAAACCATCTAATTACTCATATCGAGAAGCAATTGCGCTGTGCTTTTTATGGCAAGTTCAATTTTCGTTGCAATAAAAGTGAGGTAACATTGCATCCAAAAATATGATTCTTTTGAATGTGATACCATTTGACCAACGTTTACCGTCGTGGGTTAAAAAAGAAAATTGAAAATCAGAATGCCATAATAACTGCAGAATATGGCAATTGATTTTCGAACAGTTAATAACAGCTGAATCGGCCACAATAATTTTTCAGGGGAGGAAAATAATAAAAAGTGCGTTGGCATAAATAGCAAGTATGATAGCAAACTTGAGAAAATTAAAGTGAAATCGGTTTAGTTCTAGGAACATACGCAACCATCCGCAACTATCATCATTGATTTTTGTGTGATTTTCAACAAACTATCTCAGAAAAAGGCTTTTACTTAGAAGAAGATTATGGTTACTGTTTTAACGTTGAAGTTTATCAAACTTAAAACTTGTCCAAGCTTTTCAATACATACTTTGGGTTTAAAGAAATTTATAAGAACGCTATAAGAAAATATGTAAAATACTTACTATTAGCTGGCAGGCAATCATTTAGGACAACTATGGCAGCAACCACAATTAAAACAAATAAACACTTCATTTTATTCTGGTCAAACTATACGTTGTATACAAACAGGAGCGAGGAATGATTATATTTATTTCACACGCTTAACACTCCGGTTTTAGTATTATATACCCCAAGCCATTTTACGTCATTTGCACCAATGACATATACATATGTGTGGGGATTCCGCAAGGTGCAACCGTGTGGTGGCAAATTAACGCGGGAAAAGAAGTGTGTCATTGAAATGTCTAGAACGAGGAAAGGTTAATGTACCTGTGCAAAAACATTAAGCACGATATATGCATCTGTCGTCTGTTATGCTTCTTGTTTCATGTCAATAAAGGCATGCTGGTAGTACGTACGATGAAGCGTTGCATTCAAACGCTATTTAAACTGTATATAGTCGATAATTTCTCTAGCGGCACTGTGTATTGTACCGTTGAATTTCTATGCGTTTTAACTACATAATTAGTAAGGAAAAAAGTAAACAACTTCTTTTGCGTCGATAGCACGTCATAGTGATTGTGAAAAGTCTATATTATCAACTGGTTTCGAAAGTTGAGTCGTCGATATCGTTACAACCTCTCTACAAGCATATTTTTGTAATTAACATTATTGTTATTTGACCATCGTTTTGGTCTGGTGCAACATCAACAATTTCACAATGTTTAGTTATTTACGCTGTTGTAACTAAAATTTCTGCCTTAGCACGTCATTTACAAATTATTATTATTATATAAGTATACACATACATACTCGTATACATATGTATACTATATATTCCTATATCATGGATATAGAGCATTCAACAATGTGAAGGGAAACAATGCGGCATTAAGCATTAACTGTGGAAAAGCTCCCGAACTGGACAGGCTGCCTCCAGAAGCAATCAAGATTGTGGCAAGCTGTACACCGGAACTGATGGCCAATGTTATGATCAGCCTGTTGAAACTACAGAAAATTCCTGACGGGTGGAAAGTGGCAAAAATGATATTGTTTCTGAAGAGTGGAAAACCTCCAGAAATATCGAGTTCCTATGGACCATTGTGTCTACTCAACATCCTTGGCAAGTTCCTAGAGACGTTAATTAAGAATAGGCTACTGGCTAAATTAGAATCAAAAGGCGGACTCCACGAATATCAGTTCGGCTTCTGTAAAAATATATCCACCATCCAGGCCGTAGAAACAGTCATGCAAACCGGCGACGAATACAAGGGAACGTGGTCTGCCCTGTTGATCATAGGTGTTAGAAATGCCTTCAATACTGCCTGCTATACGCTTTAAATCAATGAATTAAGAAATAGACGCGTGCCTACCTACTTGATCGGCTTCATATCTGGCTATTTAAGAGACAGGACGATCTACATATATCGGACCAGGCGAAATGATAGTAGTGAGTATTGGCGTACATCAGTATTGGGCCCCGTTCTATGGAATGTATTGGATGATGAAGTGCTAAGGCCGGATCTGGGAGCAGATGTCAAGTGTGTTGTTTTCGCGGATGACCTGGAATAGATTGCTGCATGGATGAGCGAGCATAGACTGAAGGTGGTGCCGAATAAAACCGAAGCACTGATTATGTGAGGAAAATGTGAAATGTGAAATGTGAGGGGTCGCGTCTTCTTTACTAGCGACATCACCCACTAAAACAATAACGTACTTAGGCGTTACACTGGGTGAAAGAGGATCGTTTGGACGCTACGTCAGCAGAGTAACTTGTACTGCCGAAAAAAAGTGTCTAGGCTCATCAAGCTCATGCCGAACATAATTGGCCTTAGTAGCTACAAAAGAGCTGTGCCATGCACTGCTGAAAGCAAGGCATATCAAGAAGTATCTGTGAATGATAAAGAGGACGCAGGGGAATATGCTCCTTCGTGTAGCATCCTCATATAGGACGGTATAGCGGCGCTTCAGGTGATAATGAGCGCTTTCCCAATAGAACTCCAGGTCAGTGAGAGAAAGTACTTGTACGACAACAGGCGTGAAGACCGTAAATTAGCGAGAATAGAAGCCAGTGCGATAACGCTAAGCGAGTGGCAAAACAAATGGGAGCAGGAAGAGACCAAGGCATTGTGGACTGATGACAGACATCCTCGAATGGGTAGAATGTAGCCACCCTAGTTTTACATTAAGTTTAGATTCTAGCATTTCTGCTTGAGTTTTTGATCAATTCAGATTTGAAAGAAGTCCATTTAGTTCTGACTGATTTACTAACAAGTGAGGTACGTCTTTTAGGGTTCGAAAATATTTATCATCGATGGTTGAAGATAACTCCGCAAGTTTTTCCTCTACATGTGTAATGGGATATTTTTCATTCGAAACACCTATAGCTCTTGCTACTGACAAGTCTTTTAAAAATAAGGTACTGAATGAGTAATAGAAGACACACGAGCTCAACTAATCTTGTTCTTATTTTTGGTCGAGAACCAAAAAATTTTGCAGCAAAAGTAGTATCAGTAACAACCAGCCCCTCAGAAAACAGCATACTCTGCACAAAAACTGTGAGAAGCCCATCTCTTGTCCTGATATTTAATTTTTAAAATCTTAATTAAAAAATTAAAAGAAAAATCTGTCATTTTGACAATTTTGACAGTTTTGCAAAAACATACGTGCTTTTTGCAAAACTGTCAAAATTAAAATTGTCAATTTTGCCAACTTTAAATCTTCTACAGTTTTGGTGATTTCCATGACCGCGCTCCAATTTGAATCATTCTGTAAAAATACCCTCAAATATATCTTTTCGAAAATAACTTAAATTCTAACTAACCATTTTATTCGGCCCTTTAGCTACCCTCAGCTTCTTTCCCTATTTTTGTTACAGCGGTGCACGCGTGGATTGAGAGGTAAGAATTGACAACGGCATTGTTAAAATCGATACCCTGAACAAGATTAATTACTATTCACGTTAGGTGGTGCCCTCGACTATGGTGCGGGCACGAACAGCTGTCAATCAACGAAACTTCAACAAATTTAATATATTTGGAAAGCGGGTACGTATTCATCACGTCCAACACAAAAGCGTTCGCACAGACATCGTCTATTTATCGTTGCAATTCGTGGTTGTTTTAGTTTTGCGTTAGTAAGCGTGTTGTTTATCTATGTATCTTTAAAGTGTTTCCAATGATATGTTTACATAACATTGGAAAGAGTAGATTTACTAAATGATCAGTTTTACTTATGAATATGGTGATGGTACTATCTTCGATGTAGTTCTAACAAGAGCCAATCTTAAAAAGGGAAATTAAAAAAAAAACTGGACGAATCTTTCGATACATGCACCATCACATCACATACAGATTGGTCTGAAGTGACGGACAACTGAAGTGGCCGAGTATGCAATCTTTTAGACAGGGTTGATTTGAAAATTTGGAAAAGTGATCAAAACACAGTACAGTTTGGGAAGTTTCAGCATTCACTACACATTAAGACGCTAATGCCTATCTGACAAAAATATTGTTCTTGCATTCAAAAACTTTCTTATTTGATTAATTGATCAATCATTTCTTAGAATGCAATTCAAAAAATAATAAAATCGAATATTTTTTTTCAATTGACACATTAACGTAACCATAACATCATGTTGCTATGGTTACTATCCTATTAAAACAGCAATGAAGTTGGTTACAAATGCTTACTTGTCGGAGGGCCGTCATAATCTTTGTTAATTTATGGTTGTAAAACTTTACATAACCACTGCATAACAGAATAGATCCATTTTAAAAATGTGTTAAATGATCCTAAGAAATTTTTGGAGAATAGATACATAAGCAAGTAAGTAAATCAATTAAAACAAAATTACCCATTTTCCCTAATTTTTTGAGCTGCATATATAAAATATATCGAGTAGGTATTTGTTGTGAAAATAACTTATGAATGATTAGACATTATCGCTATGCAATGTGCGGTATAATGTAAGCACGAATTAATAACAGCTGTTCGATTACACAGACAGGGGTAATGGATTTATAATTAGCGGCTATACATGCATTTATGATTTGCGAAATGGTTTAAGCGTGGGTTGTGCTAACGGCAGAATGCTAGAATTGACAACAATGTGCAAAACTATTTTATTTCAACACTAATGTTTTATTCATAAGTCACAGCGGTAACAATAAGCAAATACGTCATTCCTATCCTAGTTATTACCCGGAAGTGTATTAATAATACTTTAGTTAAGTCGTTTACAAAGAGATATTTACAATGGAGGTTACGTAAGATGTTTGGGTTTTTTCGTATCTGCATGTATTACTATGATGAATTTGGAAATTTTTGCATAAACGAATGCAGGCGAATGTAAGAAAAAAAACTATTTTGAAGCTCACAGAAGTAGACTCAGCGCTACAGAGGTATAGGTGTAATAGCTTAGGACGTGAAGATACAAACTTTATTAGGACATTTATTGGTGTAATTTCGAAAACCGTGATATGTTGCAGAATACTTGGTCAAAAATTTTTGAAGTTGGTTCCAAATTTAATTTCTTTTGTCACCTGAAACAGATTGTGGACATCAGATTAAATATACTCCTAATTGTTTACCCATATCTCTTGATGTAATATTTTAATCAATACTCCTTAAATTTAACCTACATTCTGTAATCTAGATTTCATTATGTTACATAACCAAAATGGTAAAACAATATACCTACGTAAAGAATTTCAGAAGATAAAGTAGAGTTTTTCAATTGTCTATAATCCATGGAGTATCGTAGAAATGCCTTACTATACAAATATTTTACAATGCTTCTACTATACTTTCGTAGCATAAGTACAAATATTTTTATGTTTAGTTTCAAAATTGCGCTTAATTACAGTGTAGTTTACTTTCTTAGCAAATGTTGCAGTTGTACCTAAGTTGCACAAATGAGTGATTCAGAATAAGTTTGTTTTTTAGTATAAAGTTGGTTGCTCAATTTGTTAGATATATGGCAATTCTTGCAAAATCTAAATACGGTCAAGATACTCTACAAATATTTTGAAAAATGTATGACAGACTAAAGAATGGTAAAGTTTTTGAAAAGGTGGCCGTTGCGGAAGAAGTGGAGAAGCCAAATCTAGCTTCTCTATGATGCTGCTATTCTATCTTGTTTATATAAAGCGATATCATCAAGCTATGGCTTTCTTGAAAAAGAAATCAAAAGAATATGTTCAAGGAGAATATATTTTATTGCAAGGAAGAAGTTCATCAAATTTTTATCTATTTAAATTTAAATTTAATGAGATAGAATGTTGATGCATTCTTAATTTAATAATAATGCTCAGAATATTGTTTACAATGATTTAGATTTTTTATAGGACTTTACGTTTTAGTTAAACAAAAAGCTGAAATAGCTGAACACACCATGTGCGACTGTAAGGCTGTAGCCTGCTGCCTTTAAACCTAATATTGGAACTTTCTTCGTTTACGATAACTTAGACTATATCTAAAAAAGAATATCCTGGAGATAACTGACACGTTGACATTCCCAATGTGGTTTTGCTCGTCCAATCAACTTCCTTTTAGTCAATGATACTGTCCAAATATTACATAAACTTAGTAATATAAATGGTGGAGGTGCCGAGTAGCTACGCAGAGTGTGGATTATTAGATACCATTATAGGTCTAGTCGCAGAAATTGCCAAGGAGATGACGAAATACAATATCGAAATACTAGCTATACAAGAAACGAGATGGAAAGGAGAGGGAAAAATAGATAAGGAAAGATATACACTGTTTTACCGAGGAGATAACAAACAAGGATACAATGGAACTGGGTTCATGGTCAGCAAGAAAATGAGGGAAAGATTAATAGAATATAGAAAAGTGAATGGACGAATCTCCTATCTAAGAATAAGGAACCAAATCGCGAATGTAACGTTCGTAAATGTATATGCTCCCACAGAGGTGGCCGCAGAGGGTGATACAGACGAGTTCTACGAAGCGATAGAAAAGTAATAAATAAAGAACCTAAGAATCAAAATAAAGAATAGTTCGACAAGGGATGCGAAATAATTATTAACCAAAAAAATGAAGCAAGATTAAAATGGCTAGCAACAGGGGAACAAACAGACTATGAAACATACAAACAGAAGCGAAAAGAAACTGGCGTGTACATTAAGAGGAAGAAAGCAAAATGGATCGACGCAATAATGGATCAACTAGAAAATGACAATCAAAATACCGTTAAATTATATCGTCTTATCAAAACGCAGAGTAGAAAATCGACCACAATAAATATCGAAGTCCAGTGAATGGGAGAAACATTTCAGCACTTTACTGAGAATAACGGATGAGGAAATGATAAACCATCCCGAAAGACGTAATACAGCAAACGCACTAGACGAAACAAAAATACCAACGGAGGAAGAATTCAATAAAATATTAAGCAGACTGAAACGCAATAAAGCAGCAGGACCAGACACCATTGTGAACGAAGTGATTGAATACGGAGGTGACGCTCTAAAACAAGCACTGTTGGAATTATGGTGCAAATTTGGGAAAATGAAAGAATGCCTTCAGAATGGGAATCTGGAATTATAATACCCATACTAAAAAAGGGAGAGCCATCAAACTGTAACAACTATCGAAAAATTACTCTGCTAAATACAGCTTAGAAGATATTAAGTAGTTTAATACAGAACAGGATCCAAAAATACGTCGAAGAAAAAATTGGAGATTATCAGAACGGTACAAATGGCTATACCACATAAGTTAATAAAATTAACTCAAATGACAATGAGCGGATCAAAAGCAGCAGTAATGACAGGAAGAGGAACAACTACAGAGTTCGAATTAAATATCGGATTGAAGCAAGGAGATGGATTATCGGCGACGCTGTTCAATATAGTTTTAGACGGAGTGATAAGAGACTCTAACATAAATGGGACAATAATCACAAAGTCAGTTCAAGTGATAGCATACAAGCTTTAGCTAATATAACACATGAAGCAGAAAAGCGGGGACTAAAAAAAAATCAACAGAAAACGAAATACATGATAGATAGAGAAGGAAGTAATAAAGAAAAGGATATTGAAATTGCTTCAATTGGATATTCAATTTTAATTTAGTAGTGAGTAGTTTTAAGTATTTGGGCACTACGATTAACAACAAAAACCAGCGACAAGCAGAAGTACTACAAAGGATTCAGGCAGGATATAGAACCTACTACAAGTATAGAAATATAATGCAAAATAAAAGAATAAGCACAACTACTAAATTTAGAGTCTACAGAACAGCCATTAGACCAATTTGTATATATGCAGCAGAAACTATGGTACTTACTGCTACAGACGAAGAACGGCTGAGGGTATCCGAAAGGAAAATGGTGAGACGAATATGTGACCCAAAGAGAGTACAAGGCGAAGAGATACGTAGGCTGAAGAACTCTGAAGTAGATGAGGTCCTAAAGGGGGAAGATTTACTACGAGCCATAAAGGCACAAAGAATACGGTGGTACGGACATTTGAAAAGGATGCAAGGAGAACGCCCGGTAAGCAAGAAACAAACTGGAAACTAATCGGAGACAGATCAATGGGAGGGCCGAAAAGTAGATGGGAAGACCAGGTACTAGGAGATATTAGGAATATGGGAATTCAGCAATAGGAAAGGAAAATCCAGGACAGGAAAGAGTGGAGGAAAATAGTGACACAGACTAACACACATGTAATCATATAGAGGCAATAGTAAATAAACATTGGAGTAACTCTCCAAAATAAACGAGTTAAAAGAGCTCAAGGAGAGCGGCATTAGTCCCGTATGGGACGTATAGGCTTGTATATACTTATATTAGGTCTAGTGGCTAATTCAAAAGTTGGGGAAGTAATGTCCCTGTCAAACTATGGCTCTCTTGAAAAATGACGGTAAATGTGTTAAATGTTTTCATTGGAAAATATTTATAATGATTGATTTAGTTTGCAAAATGATTGAAGGAAATGAAAATCAGAAGAAGGAAGTAATATGGGGGTTGTTTTCATTGGTTTGATAATCAAATGAATGAATGACCTATGATATACTGAAAGTAGAGAAATGTTGCATATTGTGCCTGACACTTTTCAGGCAAACGTTACAATTAAATGCACCAATATACATAGGTACATATATATATAGATTATTTATTATTCATAGAAATTCGTCCGTTTAACGAGTCGCATCTGTTCGAAAAATCAACTCGTCCGATGATTTCCACGTGAAAATATCGATTTCCAGTAATGTTCACTTAACGTCAAAACGGCAAAGTGGTTTTTTTCGTTAATATTCGGCATACGGCTTTTTGTTGGCGACGCGGTTCACGAACGATAATGCGGAGATCCACAACGGTACAAGGGGGTGACGCTACCATACCATCCGGTTAATGGAAACGCGGGGATTCCGATAGATCACGCGGGACGCAGGTGTACTTCTGGCACATATTCATAATAACGCGCCTCACAGCGCCATGTTAATTGCTATCACTATTTGCAATTAAAAATAAGCGCCCGCCGGCGAACGCGAACGCAGCAATTGAAACGTTGGTTTACGGCGACATCGGTTTAAGAATAAGATTTGTGACGTTAAGGATGTTTTAAGTGGCAATTTAGAAGTTATTTTACGGCTGTTCTATCTCTTTAGAGAGCTTTTTTAATTACACCCTACACTTCTACCGCCGCAATTTTATTTATAGAGGAAACACGTGTCCAAAAAAAATACAGATTTTTTGGATAAATAATCAAAAAAAAACCATTACGATAATCGTAAAGAAAGGGCACAACAGGACTACAATATTTTAGGGGGCTTTAGGCCGCCACGTGCGAATAACCCATTATTATGCTAAGGACGTTCTTCATTCGTTCCCGAAGAACGTCGGCTTTGTATTTCCGACGTTCCGAACAGTTTCTTACATCCCATGGGCAAACGAATGACCGCCATACAATTATAAAGGATTTAAGGATACGCGTGACCAGAGGAGCAAGTCATTTCGGATATATTTATCATCCGTTTGGCGCGGGGGAATTAAATACAATTACCAGAGGAGTGAAAAAACTTGTCCGACTGAAAGCCCAACTGAATCATTCTTGCTCAAAACGGTCGCCTATCTCGCATAAAAACTGCCCCAAATTGGAACCGTACATTGTGCGAATGAGGTCTATTACGATGCGATTTTTTGCGTTGGTCGTTAAAATTTAAGAGTTTTTTTAATATCCTGTGTCTTAAGAAATACGAAGGAAAATTGTTTTGCTTTTTATCAGTGGCGGGTGCACTTTTTAACAGTGGCTTCTAAACTACCACTGTAGTTCTTGTTGTGTACGCCACATTCTTTTTCCTAATTATCTTTGAATCCACAGAAATTTTTAAACAAGGACTTACTTTAACTGAAATCCGTGTTTGACAGGAAAAGGTTTCCACAATGTTATCCTTGTAGTGATAGAGTCATCAAAGCTGCGTATTATTGGGTTTGTAAAAACGTTTCCAAAATAAACTAAAACTGAAAAAGAAACAAGTGCACTGAACAGATAATTTTTGCACATTTATGAAAATTGCTGTCTGCATCAACATATGCATTTACCATGCAACCAAAAAATGGCTACAATGATTCCTATTCCTAAAGTTAATAGACTTACCAGCGACAGCGATTTTCGACATAGCTACTATAATTTTGCCAAAGCAAAGTTTTTAAAGAAAGTAATCTCAAAACAAACCAGTGATCATATCAAAACTTTTGACATATTTCATAGTTGCCAATCGCAATTCAGAAGTGATATAACTGCTCTACTAATGTTTGTAGACATTAAAGATGTCCTCATTATTGCTGGGGATGAGAACCTACATTCCATTTTGGTGGTAATCTTCAATATATTAAAGAAACATTGTGAATTCGCAAGAAATAACCCTCTTAGGTTTTAATATTGGTCAAGCCAGTTGGGCTTTATAAGTCATAATAGTAATGAAGACAGACAAAGAAAGCATTTCAAAAGTTTGTAATATTTCCGGCAAAATTTTGTGAAGTTACCGTGGCCTGTTGTGGTTCTAGTCTAGAAACATGTACCTACAGTATTGTTTAATACTTTTCCAAAGAAAAAAGCTCAATCGTGTAAGATCGGTTAATCTTGGCGGCCATTCTGCTAAAAAACTATTGCGACAGAAAATTTTCCTTCAACCATAATCATACTACTCCTGCGTGATGAACTGATGCTCCATCGAGCTGCTAATACAGTTATCGCTTTACAGTGTGTGGCAAGTTATTTGAATCCAGTAATTTCGGTATTATAAAAAACAATGGCCACATTTATTTTTTAGTAAATACATATTTGCAATTACATACAAAAAGTTGCATTCTTAGCTGTTCAGTATCTGCTGTTCTGTGAGCAAACTTCACTGTTAGTGTGAATGTTGTAATGGAACGTGTAATTTTGATTATATTCAAGGTTTAGGTAACCACTCCGAACGAGCAGATTGGCGTTAGCTATCGCGATAAACCCTGAATAGATTCGCGGTTGTACAAAATGTTCCTATATCCCCGACTGTATATGTATATTTGTTCATTAGAATTTAAGTTTAGTTTTAAGAATCACAACTTATTAATGAGGAAGTATTTATGTGACGGCGCCAAAATAAAACTTTAAACGTAATCAAAATTCGTCGCTCGGCGCCACACACATAAAACATTAGAGAAAACAAAGACGATATAAAATAACGATACAGTGACATCACCAGGGTTCCGAGCCTCGCGGTGAACTTTATATATGTATATGAATTAGAAAGCGATTACAATTAGGAGTTGGTTGAGTGTACTCAACCAACTCGTAGTTAGTAGCAATAGTTACTTTAAAATTTTAATGCCAATCGCTGCATTCTGAGCAAAATCCTGGTTTTACTGGTTGACAGACATTCATTAAATCAGGCAATAGATCCACCTCTTTCCTTGAAGGTTTACTTGGTAAAGGATGACGGTTAAATAGATATCCGGAACTATGCCCTGGAGCAATTAATTCATGCTAGAAATGCCAACTTCTAATGAGAATCCTGTGTTCCAGAAGCTGAAAGTTTGTCAGTATATGATATAGAAAGCATAGATGCAGCATGAACTAACAGAATTTCGACTATTTTGATCAAGAATTAATGCAGCTTTTGACGACAACAAAACGGTTTTTGTATCTCTCTAATTAACAGTAAAAAATTGAAGGAAATTGTAACATAGTTCAAACTATAGTCTTAGCTAAATCTTCTTAAAAAGAAAAAGAAAGAGTGATAGAATATCACCATTTCTGAGAATTAGATTTGTTTATAAACAACAAAAACACCAGGAAAATGTGTGACAAGGTTTAGAGAGAAAAAAAAATAAAATAATGAAACAAAACAAATTAAACAATTAAACAACCGAAAGCAAAAATTCAGTCAACATTTTTGAAAATATTATACCTAACCACTGCTCAAGCAACAGATAAGGAAAAGAAACAAATTCAAGCTCATTTTTCGACAGATTATGCCAAGATCTATGTTAACGTATGCCCAACAATTATGATAGCTACAATAGTCATTATGAACCACCTACCTTTATTTCTATAGTGGATAATGTTATAAAAAAGGCAAATTCATAACAGACACGTAGACGAAAAATACTGAGTTTGTAGGATTTTCTATACTATATTGTGATTTGTAGTTAAAAAAAAAACTTGGATGTGCTAACGACTGTTGGAGATAGTGTTGTAATAAAGCCAGTGAAGACATTAACTCACATATAAACAGAAAAGTTTGTAGTGGTAGTAGATAAGGAATATAGCACACGAGGTCGCTGCGACTGGTATCTATCACGTGTGGGAAGTTTGGTACTAATCGAAACACAGAAAAAAAACTTTACAGTACAAAGTATGATTTGTATGGAGCCATATTTATTGTTGAACCAAAATTGGATGGATGCTTTGTTAAGTTCAACATATTAGGATCTAGGGGTCTATATCAGTAGTAAATTCTCAAAAGTATATGCAAAATTTTGAAGAATTATTGATGATATATGCAAGAAAATTGTGTAACCAGCCTTAAATAAGGTACATAGCTCCTAATATCGACCTGGGTTCTCAACCGCAAAGACTTGATTGGAAATGAAAGCGATTTGGACAGACAAGGTTTGTCAATGCCATTCGATTGGGCTGGCCCTTCCTTCGGCACCACCAAATCACAAATTAGAAAGTCCATTAACGACTGGATACATAAAAAGTCCAGGGAATGGCGGCAAAGATTATCAGGACAAAGATAGGAATACTGGTAAAGTGATACGATGACGTTTTCTGACCAGTCACTGTAAATTAAAGAGGCATATGTTTGAGGAAGGCAAAGTTAGAGGGAGATTACAATAGATGTAGAAAGGCCGCGGTGAAAGAGGTCCATAGTGCCACCCCAACCCGAATTTAATCTAAAAAAAAAATCCAAAATTTTTTAGAAGAATTGTTACACAACATCTCCAAAACAAAGGAGAGTTACCATATAATGGAAAACCCTGTAATTACATCAAGTTTATGAGCATAATAATATGGGGAATTTGGGAATCCATTACCAACACCTATAGTATTTTCCAAACGTAACGATGACTGGAGAAATTTATTCAACACTTACCATTGCACAACTTATATAAACGCATATTAAAATTAAACTCATTAAAAACGACGCAGTAAATATCTGTTTATCATAATTACTTCCATCATATAAATATTCGCAAATTGGATGTATGCATCGCCCACATTCGAATGTGTTGTATACACTGAATTTAACCAGTAGTAAGTTTAAGTTATAACAACACGGCAGTGGAAAATAGTATAAGACTCAGGTGTACGAAACGTTATGCATAAATAATAGAATTAATTATTCCATAACGTCTAAAGCTAGTTCGCAAGAGAGAAAACGTAATTTGTAGCTTGTAGGTGTACGGTACACTTAGTGCTAGAGGTTTCTGTCAAATATTTCCCTCGGCATTTACCTCGGAAAACTTTAATTTTGAACTCGCTTCGAAGATCTAATTGATTTGTGTAGCTTTCGCGACAGTTCATTTTACTGACCGTAACATTATGAAAACGCTAACTAGCTAGTGTAGTGGTTATAATTAATCAAGATTAATAAAGATAAATTTTGACGTAGAAAAAAAAATTAACTAGTAATTAGTTCGTTTACCACTTTTATATCCCTCGTTAGAATCCACGGCTCATTAAAGTGAAACTTAAATAGACGTTCTGCTCGCTTTAGTTAGGGCAATACTGCAGATGCAGCTGAAGAAATCATATGCTCTCATTAAAAATCCATTCGGATGCTGTGCCCGTAAAAAAATCTCACGTTTGCAATGACGAAAAAAAAGACGTACAAACGTAACGAGAGGATGTGAGGGGAAGGAGGCGAGAGGGCGCTTTTCTAGTTTACACCCAGCCACTATTTCACAATGGCGGAAAAGTTTACGAATGATATGATACAAAATATTCAAATGAAAAATTTCTCCTTTTTCGTTTTTGAAAGTTGAATGTATAGATGGCGCGCTGTCTGCGCATTGTCTGTCTCGACACAATATGCTTCCTGCAGGAGATATGGCGGCGTTCATTTCCCCGCTATTGTCTTATTTACGCGGCAAACTCTGATACGGTGTACGCCGGGCATAGGAAAAGTCATCGAGTAGGTATATGTGTGTACCTACTTCTAGTTTCCATTTAATAGTTGGAAGTGGATGTGCAACTTTTGCGCCTATAAACCAAAAACAAACATTTTAATAAATTCTTAGTAGCACAATACACGCAAATAAATTCGTTACACTTTCATCGATATATTCTTCTTAAGGGTTGTATATTTTTTCCGTTCAGCCGTAAATTCAATTCGAAAGAAAAGGATGAAACGTGTTAGTAAGTATTGTCACATTACTTTCAGTTTGCGGAACATATATATAACCGTTAAACATTTGAAAAGCCCCGAACACACAACAACCTAAATCAATAAAAAACCGTAAAGTTTCTCCTTTTGTGGTCTATATCAATAAGGTTGGATGTGCTTAAACTTTCAAACTTATTTATGTAAAAACGTATCATTCCCTTAAAGAGCTAACAAGAAAGTAAGAAAATCAATGTCTACATAAATCTCGTGTTTTTATGGCCGGTGTTTTTGGTTATCCCATTTGTGTCCCACAAATCTTATCCGTAGCGGGCCGGAAGTGGCGGCGAGAGTGACGGGAAACGGCTGCGGCCGGCGGTGGGACGAGGATGCCGTTAAGTAGTTGCAAACAAAGGCGCAGGTGTACGGAGGCACTCTGTTATTCGCCGGGTATTATTTTTAGAAAATGAAGCAAAGTAGATAAGTCGTCTGTGGCGTTGGCCAAAACGCTGCCTGCTGGTATATATGTATTTGTGTGTGCACGTCGCATAAAAAGTTTATCTACGATGGAAAATCCGTTTGCTTATTGTATGGATTACGTCGTCGGAAATTTATATTAACTAGTATAAGATGTACTCTTTTTTTTATCCCCCGTCTTTGAGACGTCACGATTCTCTCCGAATATGCATTCCACGTTAGACGAGTTTAGATGAGAACCAAAATGAGGAAATGTAATCTACCAATTAAAATCATTTTAACAATCAGATTTTTAGTTGCTGCATTAATATCTGTTAGCAAAGAAATCTTTGTATTGAAGTATTTGGTATTCACACTTTGAAAGTCTCCTGCTCAGATATATTTCCTGAACAGTCAGATACCTCCAAACTCTTCTATAGTGGAGAAACCAAGTATTGGAAATTGAATGAATGATGAAATGTCAGAAGAAGATATGTCATAATGGAGACAACTCAGCTGACTAACTTAAGCTGTTATATGATCTTGTGGTTTTACATAAAAACGAAATTAAAACTAAAATGATATGAATGTATATGCTTGCTGTGCTCCTTTTTAATGAGAAAAGAAACGAACTTAGGTGAGAGCCCTGCGGGACTACCGCACCCTCTAACACCGTCTCAAATGCACTACTAGCTGCTGTTTAAGCGAAAAAAATTATAATTTCTCTAGTCAGAGCAATAAGACTTGTAGGTTTAAGATGAGATAAAGAAGCGGGTTTGGTTCTTTTAGGTAATAAGCAGAGCTTTCTTCCAAATCCTCACGGACTTATGAGCAGTAGCAGTTTTTCAAATCTTTAATAACACTAAAAGATTTTTATTTATGTCTAACTCTAATCCAAAGATAGGAGCATCTTTAGATTTATCGGAACTATAGAATCTGAGTAAACTTTATCCGGGAATTGCAACCAGTTTTTCTCCTTTTCAACATGGCTTTGTCGCAAGAAGATCCACGGTTTCCAACCTATCTTGCTATGCGCAATTTATTTCCAACGTTTTGGATAGCGGTGGCCAAGTGGATAGTATTTGTTGCGTCGTTGAATGTTCCACCGCTCACGGGTCGTAACTTCCGTATAAGCCTTTTTTTGATTTAGTTGGTGAGAGTTGAAATGAAAGCAGGTGTGCCTTTTTGATTATTTTATTAAACCTAACAAAACACTTAAACCTGTACACAGTGCACTTATTACAATAGCTCCACTTTAGCTTTACACATAACACATTCCAAAAACTTAATTTCTACTGTCCGCGACGTACCGAAAATGCACGCGACTGAATGTCTACATGCTAACTGCAAAAGTGCAGAACTGCGAATAGTGATGACTTGAGAATGCAAAATGAATTTCTGAACTGAACTACTCATTGACGGGATTCGTATTCCCTTTTATAAACTTATGTGGACAATTTGAGTAATAAACATAGGGTAAATTCCAAACAGCTGGAAAGTCCGGTAATTTCGACATAAAGGTAACAATAGAATTAAAAGAATTGATTTGAAGGTAAGGGTTTTAAATAGTGACGTAGTATAATTAACCCGGGTAGGTTTTTCCCAATATTCAAGGAATATAGCTGAACTATAGTAATAATCAAAGATATTAGTGATATTATAGTGTCCCAGAAATTGCTTTTTGCGGATGAGCTTAAAATCTTTGCCCACATTACCTCATCCGAGGACTGTGCTATACTGCAGAATGACCTCAACAATCTAAATAGCTGGTGTATAACAAATAATCTGTCGTTGAATGTGAATAAATGTTAAATCATATCCTTCAGTCGCCAATTAACTATAACAGTCTTCGATTATACAGTGGATAGCAATCGACTTTCACGCTGCGAGGTTTACTTTGACACCAAGTTCACATTCAAACATCACATCGATTTGATTACTAAATCTGTCAGGAACTCTCTGGGTTTTATCATCCGTAATTGTAAATCCTTTAAAAATATTAATACTTTAAAATGCTTATACTTCGCCCTGATTCGCTCGCGCTGGAATTGATTCAGAGGAGGTTCGTTAAATTCTTATGGTTTACGGTTGATCGTCTGTATTCACCACAGAATTGTGATCACTCCGTTCTTTTATCCAGATTTAATCTATCATCTGTTCAGTTTAAAAGAATAGGTTTCAGTATTCGCTACTTATATCGAATTCTACACAATGAGGTTGACTGTCCAACATTAATTCACTCTCCGCAGTTCCACATTCCTCGGTTTAATTCACGTCAAGATGGTACCTTTTACTTCCCTCTTACCAAAACGAATGTTTTACTGAAATCACCTATTTATACAATGACTTCTAATTTCAATAGAATTTGTGCGCAAGTTGACATTAACTTTTGTTCACTCACTGAACTTAAATGTATAGTTGCCAAGAATTTGAATTCATTTGTTTAGCAATTAGTAACTGTAATTTACTACATTTTCTTTGTAGTTTGTTTTTTTATTTTCTTTTTAAATATTATTTGAGTATTCTTTCTATAGAAATATTTGTTATAGGTAACTTGTACATATTGTTTGTATTAATTATTGTCCTCTAATTGGAGATGTATTCTCTGTTGGGCAAATATATATGTATTATTATTATTATTATTATTATTAAATGGTGAGTATAGTACAAAATTCGTGCTTAAGGCTTGTCTTTGGTATCAGAAAATACTCGCGTTTCATTTAAATTAAAAGAAATTTTTTGGCTTAATATGCTTATGGCTTAAGGTTGCACTCTTACTGTATACATATTTTGTAAAACCGTAGCGTATAAGGCTTCCGATTAAAAGTACACAATTTATGTAAATTTGGGATTTAGAGGTCTGCTTACGCCACCACTCCATCGGATGCAGCACTTTAAGAGATATTTTAGCTATAATATTGTACAAGCTGTTAATTGTAATTACGATGTGTACCAAACTCGTACTGTAGGGATGTTTAAACATAGGGTATCCTGATTTTATTTCCGGATACAAGGTGTAGATTGGCCAGTTCTAGGTTTTGGAAAATAAAGTAATCATTAATCAATCAATTCAACATAAAAAACTTTGAGATATAACTCATACGAAAATTGTTGGCGTCCTTTTTAGAAGAAAAAATCAACAACCAGTTATCTTGTTGACGACCAAAAAAATACCATAGAAACATGCTTAACTCAGTTATTCAAATTTTTCTCAAAAATGATATCGAATTGTAGATTTCCATTGGCGAAAATGAAAAACAATTTTGATACTGACATCTTGAAGAAGAATAAAAAACCAATTTTCCTTGATTTAATTATTTTTTTCAGTTAGCTTCCACTAATAAATTTTATGACATTATTAAATTATATGTTTCAGACACCTATTTTAACATAATATTTTATATTAATTGAAAACATTTGTCAGGTACAATAATTTATCTCGATGACATTACTCTGGTGAGTACTTGTTTACTTAATTTTCTGTATTTTTATCGGGATGCCTAAATTATTGTTTACTTTTGACATAAATAAATTTGATTTAGATTTTTCTTAATAATTAATGAATTTCTATGCTCTCCAACCTGGTTTAACCTGTCTGATGCTCGGTCTCTTGCTACAATCCGACTGTCCTTGCCACATTGCACCGAACAAAAGCTAGGTCTTCCCGAAGTTTTCCACCTGGTCTAAATACTTAATTTATATCTAACCCCTTGTAAAAGTATTATTTTCATAAAAAAAAATAGTGCTTAAATTGTCTCTATACAATATATATCCCAATATACTACCCAGATTGGCTCAAATTATAGTGTCGTAGTGTCCAATATGGTTTTTTTGACCTACATTAACCTAACCTACAAAAGCCAATAAAGCTGTCAAATGTGTTGTGCAGAGCAACCTTAAAGAATGTATCACACGGAATATCATACTACTTTCCTACCAGCAGAATTTCGGAAAATATACCAATAAAAAAATAATTGCATGTAAATGAAACTGAAATTATTATTCTGTATTACCTTTAATAAAAGTACAAATATAATATATAAATAATATAAGAAGTAAAATATCATTTATCCTTCTAGGCTAAAAACTAACGGTTTCTCGAAACTTACTTTCGAGACATCGTCCATCTCCTTATTTATCGTTTTTAGGTCATCCACTTTAGTACGCTTTACCCCATACAACTTCCCGATACGTTCCTCATTCTGCCGTTTTTCCCTCATACTATGATAAGTATCCAATAATCGCTTATATTTCTCGCTCACATTGTAATGCGACTTATTCATACCCTTACGCGTCCTAGTTAATTCCGTGGCTGGTTTCACGACTGGAAATTTGGCGTCCGTATTGGGGGGCGCTTTTATCTGGGCCTGCACCACCGAATCTAAATTGAACGGCAGCACGTAACTGTTGATCTCCCCGTCCAACCCGAGTTGTAGCA
The DNA here is from genome assembly GCA_004785975.1 of Popillia japonica. Classification (NCBI taxonomy): domain Eukaryota; kingdom Metazoa; phylum Arthropoda; class Insecta; order Coleoptera; family Scarabaeidae; genus Popillia; species Popillia japonica. The sequence continues at coordinate 35,458 of SMLS01071386.1, read as the reverse complement.
GATCCTTATTTACCAGGTTGGGATTTATATACTTGTGACCGGAGTAGTATTCGGTATCTTCGACGTCGGGATCGGGTATCGAGGTAGGTTTGATCAGGAGTGGTTGCCAGATGAATTGCTTCTTCCCGTAATTAGCGTAATCTATATTAGCCGGATCCCAATTTGTTTTGGCAGCGTCATTCTTCGTTAACGGTTGCTGATTGGGTTGCTGATTGGTTTGCTGTTTGGTTTGCTGAGTTGCGTTTGCGACGTGCTCTGCTAATCTGGAAATTTTCTCGGAATTAATCTAATTAAAAAATAATAGTGTAGAACCCCGTAAGTCATATGAGAACTGGGGCCATTCCACCTTCCATAAGACACATATATGAATGAGATAATATTAATATTTACCGTCTCCGATCAAATAACGGCTTAGAATCCATATTAGTGACGATTAAATCTTGCAATTCCTGATTCCTCGACATCACCCGACCGCTATTTTTAGACGTTACAGATTTCTCAATACCTTCTTCCAAATTATAATTGCTTCCCTCATCGTTACCCACATGTTCAACATTCAGTTGTTGGTCAAAGATCTCCCTCTTCTTCGGCCCACTTTTGGCAGGCGGTTTTTGCGGCTGAGGCATATTACTCAGGTGAGGGATAAGTTCCCCTTTAGCGTTCAAATCTATATTAGCTTTAATCATATTTTCTTTCACCATACCGTTCAGATCAAACCCCGGCATATAAGTGTTAGCTACATCCAAACCTAATTGCATCAGATCTTTAGTAACCGTTTCAGGATTCGTGTAATGTTTCGCTGTAGGATCTAATTCGTGTTGAACTATTGCATTAACGGTACTACTAGACTCGTTTCCTCCACCAGTATGTACCGCTGTCGGTGGTTCGTTTTGAGTAATCGGTCCTGGTGCGTTTTGTTGCGGGTTCGAGGCAGCTCGGCTTTGAAGATGATCCTCATTCTTCTGACTGTTAATATTTTGAGGATTATCAAAGTTGGTCGCCATATTTTCGTAAACCGGCGCGTTTCGCTGTTCTACCACATCTCCAACAGCGCCCTGACTAATTTGCTGTTGGTAGGTATCTTGTTGCATCGGATAACCTTGCGATAATTGTTCTTGTTGTGCCTGCTGCATTCGACGAAGCATCTCCTGTTCTCGCAACTTCCTCTCTTCAGCTTGCTGATGTCGGAGCAGCATCAGATGTTGCCGTTGGGACACCTCAGAATCCGCGCGTTCTTTTAATTTAACATTTGCAGCACCTGTCGCAAGATTTCCTGCAGTTGTCGCTTTAATTTCCGCAGTTTTTCCGAGTTTCGCAAAGTTCTTCAAGGTGATATTTCCATGAGGAGGCGCCAGCTCATCTTCTCTCACTAAAGGTTCCTCGTCTTTAGGGGTCGTCGCGCAAGTTGCGGAACCATGTTGTTTATCCATCATCTTCATCAACAAACCTAAATGTTGGAGTAGATAATCTTTGACAGGTTCGACCTCAACTTGACATTTCGTCGACATAGATTGGTATTTATCCAATAATTTCTCGATCAATTTAATTTTTCTGCGGACATCTGTCCGCTCATCGACGGAGATTTTCGTTTCTGAATCGTCGTCTCCGAAGAGGAACTCGCCCTGGTCCGCTTCGGCCGGTATCGCCATTTCATCACCTGATCTACTCTTTATCTTCGGTAGTGGATAACCTTCGGCGACCTGATTATTCTTCTTCATATTCCTTAAATTCTTCGTAATACGAATGACGAACATCCGCAGATTCGGCGCTAGCTGAAGGCAAGTTCTTCTGTGGACTTGGTCGGCGACGATCTGGTTTAGCATTATGATGACCTCATGCAGCATTTCTTCGGCATGCTTGATGTCGACTTTAGCTTGTTCTTCTCGGAATTGTTTGATGTTGTGCTAGAACATTTTTTTAGATTTTAAAATTGGATTTAGTCGAGGATTTTCTTTGAAGAAGTGTTTATGTTACATTTTCATGAAGCAGATTTTAGATAGTCTGGAATTGGTTTTATCAAAGGTGATGTTCAAAAAATATTAAACTATTTGAGTCTGGCTAGCTGGCTTGGCAAAAAGTTCTAGTTTATATAATTTTGCAAATCAAAGAGAGGAATTATAAATGCGTTTGAAGATGGGGTTTGGAAAAGGTAAGATAATAGCAGCCTTTCTTTGTGTTTTGGAACCAAGTGACAAAACAGCTGATACTGAATTCAGGCGAAGATATTAAATCAAATCTTTTCTGACATTTATGAAACTCTTTGATAATGCTTGTTGAACTTGTTCCAGAATGACGTACAAATATAAATTTCAAAGCAAGATTCTATTATTTCCAGGGAAGGTATTGCTCGGGAGTTTAGCATAGCCATGCGAAAAAGGTTCATTAAAAATTTGTTTTACGGTTCACGAATAATGAGTTCTAATGGATTGCTGTGCTTCAAAACTTTATAAACCTTAATTGATCCCTAATGTTGAGTTTGATGCTGGTGAGATGTCTGTATTTCCAATAAAATGAGGTGAATCAAGCTTGGTCTTTTGTGCAACTGAGAGTGACATCATCCTGCCGCCTTGACAAACATAATTTTGATAAACTATCACAACTTCATCTATAATTTTTCTTGCCTTTACTAGAGACAATATTTGTAATAATCTTTCTATGGAATTAAAAAAAAATGTAGAATCGATGAAGAACTTCATCCACTAAATTTCTTTGGAAAAAGGAAGGGAGAGAGACGGAAATTTCCACATTCTATGACTAGTACCATTACCTATAAACGTAAGGTTTTGCAAGCTTGCTGCTGGAAATGTCTACATTCTTCAGGCGGACAGATGGACGGGATCTTGTTTGCCTTTATGAGCACTAGTACACTTGATTCTGTATAGTCAGAGATGTGAGTATGGTCTCTGGTCTTGTCAGGTGCCTCTACACTATGCTCCTAAGCCCCTAGAGCTGCTTCTGCTCACAATACCAAGTGCAGTGGGGAAATCCCAAAATGGTTAAATTCTGCCGCCAACCTTGAAGATATTGTCCTCATAATGGCTAAATCTGCAAATAATCCTATGGAGATGTTAAGCACGTTTATCGCACACCTTAGGTTGGCTATATGCCTCCAGACCAACGTGAATGGAGCATGGAAGATATTGTAAGCTTCCTGTACTGCTGTAGCATAGCGTCGAAATTAAGAATAATAAAAAAAATGGTGTTAGCCATTTTGCATATATAGAACAGCCTCTTGTTCAACCCCTACATGGTATAGGAGTTTGATGGCAACGTTAATGAAAGAAGTGCATTGACCTAGAAGAACTGAAAAGACAAATTCCCTACAGTCAGTGATACAGAACTTAACGCGAAATGTTTTGACTTGGTTTTTAAGAACAAAGAAAAAAGATCGGGATGCTACAATGCATGGCCAAATTAATGTGAGCAGTTGGTATTTGAACCTACACAGATATGTAGCTATTGGGAGGGGTTGGTACGTTACTCAAAGGCATTCTGAGTAGTACCAACCACTCCAAACAGTTACATGTAAGTAAGATTAAAAGACAAATTTGTAAGAAATTTAAAATGTTCCCAGATACTTCGACAACTGACCTCACTTGTGGAACTGTCAAGATCATAGGGTCTACATCATTAGGATGTAGACCATTAGTGAGATATTCGCCACTAAACGTAGGATTGGCTAGGTAGTTTTTCTAGTTGAACTTAGTCTGTTGCTATTTCATCAAAATTGGAACATTTTTCTTAATGCCAAGGCCTAATGAATACTTTCTAAATTATCTTAAGCTTAATGTTATCTGGGAACATGCGAGGTTGAGAAATTGATTCAGGTGTTAGTGTGTTGGATTGTGCTCTAAATATGTACAGCAATGTTCAACAAACAACGACTAAAACATTTTTGTGTGCCAACAATATCAAATCCATCTGAAAGCTTTTCGAAAATGATACTGAAGAAAGTAGAAAAAAAGTCTTCATCATTGGGAAACGTTGTAGATATTTCATTAAAGTCAACCATATTGATTGTAACCATTAATTATTAGCTCCTCCTCCAAGTTGCTCCAATTTTTCTAAAAATTTCTTCTTGAATAGCTCAAAGTTTTGCCAGTAGCAATAGTCAGAACAAGGCTGTTTTGAAATTTTGAAACAAAATTGGGACAAAGTAGAACATTCTGATTCAATTTAGCAAATATTCCAAGAATGGTTTGACAACAGAAAATGTAACACAAACTCTTCTGCCATTAAGGCTTCAATTATTATACTTCAACTACCACTTACAGCGTTTTCGGAAGCACATTCCTTCGAATTAGCGATTCTCCCTCCAAATCGATTGTACAACAAAGGATTCTCCTTCAATCGTTCATAAAACACATCGATTAACTTTATCGGCAGAAAACCGTTCAGCATCCTCCTCATATCTTCATGCTCCTTCTTCATAACTTCGCATTCTAGCATCTGAAACAATCATTTAGTATCTTTAAAATTTTTATATCCAAAATTTTGCATTTACTAACCTTCGAACGATTACTCTTAATATCATCAAAGTCAGAAGTGCAATTCTTGTCTATCGTCTTATAATCAACACCCTTAGGAGGTGCCACAGTAGGATTCACCACACTAGTAGCTCCCTCAGGTTTCTTCGGGGCTTGCGGCGCCGATCCTGTACTGTTAGCAGGCTGTGCCATCGTAGGCTTCGCTTCAGTTTGCTTTATATTAGAATTTTGCCCTTGGTTAAAATTTGCCGGTTTTCCCCCACCACCTTCCTTACTCGTTAATCGTTTCGGACCCAAACCGTGTTGCTGGACGTAATCATCGTAACTAATCTGCCTCACTTTTTTCTGCGGTTTGTGCAGGTACTTCAAATGACGACGTTTTCTGTGTACGTCATTGCCGTGGTTCTCGTCCATCGGCGACAAGTACGAATTAGGAAAATCTTCCAGATTCATCTTATTGGTTTCTCTTTTTCTCAACGCTTTTTGTTTCGGCGTCTCGATGATATCATCGAAACTATCGACGTTATCCAACTTTACTTTTGAATCGTCCATGGTTTGTTTCTTGATCAAGTTAGAAGGCTGACTTTCGCTTTGCATATCATCATCTTCCTCCTCCTCATTCTTCACAATTTCTTCTTTTTCGAGCAATTCCTCCGAGATGTTGGTTTTCTTCTTTTGACGAGAAACATCATCCAGTTCGTTGTCCTCAGTATAAGATTCGGATTCGTCGCTATTATTCGATTCCTTCTTATCTTCGTCGGTACGTTTGGACGGCTTTTCACTCCTGTCTTCATCTAAATTGATGCGGCACATTCCGTCGTCAGCATCGTCATCGTTACCAAAGACGCTATCTATGATTTTGTACATGAATGGATCGGGAGACTTTTTCCGCTTCCTCACAACGCGATTGTACACTTTATTAAAAAGCAATTTCTCTTTCAAATCGTCGGCCATCGATTCCGGTTCGTAATACACTTCCCTTGGTTTAGTGAATTGTGTTCGTTTCGATTTAAGGACGTGCTTTTCCATTGGCGAGATGCAAGTAGGTCGTGGGATCGCAGGGGCCTTCTTCTTATGCTGATAGTGGTGGACAGCTTCCCTGTCTGTGATATTTTCGTTATTGCTGCGTTTACCTGGAACGAAAATAAAAAGTTTGATTCGGGGAACGGGACTACTATTTATTGCGGGGCAAAACAAATTGGATAAATTGATTTCGGCGAAGCTAACTTAAAAGCTGGCAAAATGATCAGAATCCAATAAGAAGATTATGTGTGGCTTGAAGTTACAAACAAAATAGCGTCACAAAACTAAATTTGCTGGAAGTGTTTCGGAAGAACTGACGTTTTGGACAAGTCTGGGTTCCAGTTGCGACGACTTGGACAACAGAGAAAGCTTCCTTGAAAATTTTTTGTTATACTATTCATGGGAACAGCTGTATCTGATCTGCTCTCTTGGACACTCTGGACAATGCAGTTGATGATGATATCGTCTTCGATATTGTATGGTCTGCGTTTTGATTGGTTGCTACCTAAGATTGTTTCTGACCAGCTCATTAACATCAGCGAAATAAACCCGTAATCAGATTTTTCTGCTTGCAACGAAAACGTTTTATCCCTTAAGTTGCCAAAAAGGACAGTGCTATGTAGCATCTGTAAACTAGCAAGCTAGCACAGTTTGTATTATTCTGGTTTCATTTTCTTCATTGGACTCTATCTCTTTACAATACTAATGTCAACAAGATATTACTATATGGGCCAGTACCACGATTTTTTGAGGAATATGTGATTGATAGGCTGTAGCAAGGGCCATGAATAGTTGAACAAGTTATGCCAAATGGCAGTAACAGACTTTGGAACTCGATACAGTTATGAGCTGAGTAAGCACTGCAGTCCTCATATACAGACCAAGATGTCACTCCAGCTGTCTCAGCATGGTTTAGCGCAGCACATATTGCTACATTTTCTGGAGATAATACCTCAGAGGACCATGACCAGTGAATCTCTTTTGTTGGGGCCCAATAAGGATTTAGTTATAGTGACTGAAAAATTGGTAAACTTTTTTGATTGTCTTATTTTTGGAGGTTGGAACAGTGCAGTTTAGGTTTGCTAGACTAGCACGTTTGACGGTCTTGAATTATCACTTCAATCTGATTCTAACCTTGGTCTCATATGATGAGGGCTACTTTTTATAGAAGAGTTTGTCTTGGATTTTCGTTGACTTTAACCACCATACTAACAACCATAGATGACCATAGGTATGATTATAGCTATCTCGGTTCAAAAGATCATCTGGTATTCAGTGCCGTAGTTTTGCCAAAAAAGTGATGGCAGGTCTATACTGTTTTGTCTTTCTGCGACGTTTTTTGGAGATTAGTATTCTAGATACATTTTTGACATTAGAAACAAACGAGATATTTTACTTTACTGGTGGATTCTAGCTGGGTCTTTCCAAGCCTGGGTTGCACTAAAGATAGCTTCCTCCAAATCCTACAAATTCATTTAAAAGCGGCTCAAGTAACGTATTCAGCAATGTATTAAAGTAGACTATTTTGAACTTTGAAGATGATGACTGTTTTGAGGAAACGTTACGAAATGATGTGACATATTGATAAATTCTTCACTTTCAGCACTTTCCTAATTTTTAATCATAAAGACAGCTTTCCATTTAAGATTATGAAGGTGATGATGGCTTCTAGAGAGACAAAACGTTTTGTGCTAACAGAAACTTTTAAATAAATTGTTTGATATTTGGAATAGTAGCATGGTGATCACAGCAAAGATATAAAAAATTAGCAGGGGCATGAATCGGATGAGCTGATACTTCAGGGATAGCACAGCACAAATCCAGCATGGACTTGATGTCCAAATTTGGGCAGATAAAATCTATGTATATTTAAACAGGAAAGTGCCTAGAATCCCTAACAAGCGTTGTTTTTTTTTGAGCCACAAAAAGAAATAATTTTAAGGAGTTCAAAAAAATCAAAATTATTTAATGCTTTTCTTGAGACTTCTCTGGATGGATTTTGCAAGGAAGTTGGATACAAACCTAAAAAATATAATAAATCTATTCCTACCTATATTCTCAGAATCTACATCCTCCGAGATAGCACCATTCTGGATACGCGACTTGTAGTTGTTAACCAGATGTTCAAGTTTGCTCACAAGCATCTCCCGATGTTTTGCATCATCGACGGCGTTAGGTAACGAATACGTTTTCTCGCGAATTCCTCCTCCGTCGCCATTACCATCGCTGCGTTTATTCTCCGATATCGACCGTTCCACGTTCTTATCTTCGATTTCGTCATCATCCGTCAAGATCTGTTTTATGGAATTCAAGTCCACGCTAGTGGATGACTTGGCTTCTTGTTCGTTGTCCTCAATATCCTTGGGGTAAACTTTTACTCCGTTCTCTTTATCGCTCTTCCCGTCCGCATCAGTATTGACCACCTTATCGGAATTCTCAGTCTTCAATTTATCTTCGTTAATTCTATTCGGAGTATCCGCACCCCTATCGATATAAACTTGCGGTTTTGGCCCTTCTAAATTTTGCACGTTATGAACGCTTGATTTCTGCTTAACATTATCTGCATATTGTAGTACATCGTGAGGTAGTTCATTGGCTTGCTGCTGCTCATTATTATCAGCCAGCTGTTGATTGTTAATGTAATCTGGTCTCGGTGTTGGTTGAGGTATCATCGAGTCCGTTTCACCAGTTGACCCGCCGATTTCGCAATTTTTATCTGTTGAGGTTGAGATCATATTAACGGTAATATTGAAATAATTATAATTAATCACAGTAGCGGCTTCACTTTTATTATTGTTACCGGATTTTAAGCTTTCGTTCTCATCATCCGGGGGAAAATCATTTTCCGTATCGTTGCGCTTCACATCGCTGCTCTGATCCATATGCAAGGTCATCTCGCTTTCTTCCTTTTTGGGCGAGAACTCGCTAATCTTGGAAGGTTTCTGCACCTTTTTTTCGTGCTCAATCGGCTCTTTGGAATCATTACCCGGTTCCTCGTCAGGCTCTTCATCTTCAGATCTTTTATCGACTTCAGCACTATCGTCCGTATCGTCGGCCTCCTCGTCTTCCTGGAAATCTTCGGAATTGCGTTTTTTTCGAATTTTAGGTTCGTAGGCGTCGTAATCTAAAGCATTGAGCTTCCTGGATTTAAAAACATTCGCTCGTCCTATCGAGGAAAGATCTCGTTTCATATCAAAATTTTCGTAATCATCATAATCAGCATTATTGGATTGTTTGCCGGGATCTAATTTATCGTTTTGCTCTTTGATAATGTTGGAATAACTGTAATCTATATTATTCTGGTAATCGTTCAATTTGATCTTATCATTTTTGGCGAGGTAATGGTTCCTATCTCGAAGCTCTACGCGCTCAGCGTCATCTAAATCTTCTTTAACCTTATTGAATACGGTTTTCGTAAAGATCGACCCATCAAATCCTGATTGGTCCGCTTCCTTTTTATACACCATATTCTTCGCACCGGGCCGCGCCCTAACGTGGATAACATCCTTAGCCTCCTTCACTTTAAACCCCTCCTTCCCAGAATCAAATTCGCCGTTCTTGTTGACAATAGCGCTATTACCGGCTTCCTTTTTGAGCGGAATCACTATCAAGGGGTTGTCGGTCTCGAAATCAGCGGAAAGACTTGGGGTGGAATAAGGATCCTTCCGCCCTAATTCTCTTTGTTCAGCGGCCGATGTTGGTTCGGTTTGATCTTCGAGCATATTCTTCTTCTCCTGCACCAATTGGTAATCGGGTGTGATCTCTTCTTCGTCCTGTTCTGGTTCAGGTTGTTTACCCATGTTGTACTCATTCTGCCTGTTGATATACTCCTTTAAGGTCTCCTTTAAATTGTCGTTGTTCTCGTCATCAGCGTTCTCCATTATTTTCAAATTAGGATCCGCTAGCATTTGTTTTTGGGCTTCACTGGTTTGTTGATCAGGTTTTGGAAACGACTCCATTGGTAATTCCTTTATTGGCATATTATTGTTAATGCTATTCCTATTATTATCGCTGCAATAGGGTGATTTAACCTGATTACCTCCCTTGAGACTCTTCTTATTAAAATTGATCTTCCTCCGTTTCGGTGCCAACTTCTTAACGGGATTATATTGAGGCATCGCGTTTAGAGTTAATTCCACATTCATTCGTTTATTGTTACTATTCTTATCCGTCCTTCCCGACGAACTTCGTTTGACCGTCGCCTTATTTCCATCAGAAGCAGAATTGTGATTCTGATTTGCCGCATCCTTAGCAGTCTCGTCCCGTTTCACGCTAGGCGTGTACGAAACATCCCTGAACAGATTCAAACCGGACCTATCCGATTTCAGCACGCGATCTATGTTCTCCAAAACATCATCATTATCCTTCTTCAGGAGATCCTGTTTGGTCATAGTTTGCGCTTGCATGTTTGGGGCATCGACGTACCTCATAAGTTTGGCGAACTCTTGAGCTTTCTGGTCGGAGAAATCCCCCCTGAGATGATTTCCCAACGATTTGTTTTGGATAAATTGAGGGGGGATGATAAATTGAGGTCTGAATTGGGGCATCATAACGGGGACGCTTTGCCTCTGTTGCATAGCTTGAGGTTGCTGTATCTGCTGAGGCTGCATCCTTGATTGCGCTTGTTGCTGCTGCTGCTGTTGTTGTTGCTGATGATAAAGTTGGTTTGCAGCTTGAACGCTTGGAGCTTGCCGTACCGGTTGTGATAATCGTCCTAAAGTTTTGGTTGCCGCAAAAGTTGTCGGGGAGGATGCCCTGATGGTGGTACTACCTTGACTTGCAGCGCTATCTTCGCGACGTACCGATTTCTTTATCTGAATACACGACCCGTTCAAATTCGTGTATTCTTTCGATAAATCCTGATCCAAGCCTAAAATATCATGCGGCGTCGAAAAATAATAATCGGTGTTCTCCCGAGTTGTCGTCTTGCCCTTCTTGGTACGATTAGGAGGCATGCGTAAATGCTCATGAGTCTCGTACTCGTCTTCACAAGTCCGTTTGATACCGTGTTGGCCGACATACTTCTCACCTGGCACGTCGACAACCCCCGCCTCGCTTCTCGGGGCTACTTTCACTTGTCCGTTATCCGGTTCACCGCTCAAATCCAAACTAACGCTGCCTTTAGATCTTCGAGTACGCGTATAGGCCCTCTGTCTTCTGCGTTTGCGCCGTAGTGGTCTTGGGAAGGAATCTTTTTGATTACCGATATTGTCGGTTTCGTACATATAGGGGTGGACGTCGTTGATTGGTCGGCGGTTCCGTGCATTTCGTTTTAAATACGTGCCTGGTTTGTTGTACTGGTTCGATTGCAACTGCAACTAATAAAGGAGGAGGTTAATATGCAAGTTGGAATTTTTATATTTATATACAACAAAAAATTGTGAAACATGCATGCAAATATGCACTAAAGACTACCGAACTATGCAGTTAAATATCCATTTATCGGCACCTTTGTACAGAGAAATAGCTTACTTAGAAGCATATTTACAAGACATCCTTCTAATTAAGCTCCTCGTCTTGTTAAAACTAGTTAAGGAGAAAGGAGTTAAGGAGATTTAATAATCACTTTTTTTAATATTGTTTACTGAACTATTAACTAGCAGATATTCTAGCCCAATGGTTTCAGCCAATTCTGCTTAAGCCATGAGCTCAACAGAAGCAGTAGAATGGAAGAGAATAGAATGGAATATCTTTATTCTGCTTAAACAGTAAATCTTATACAGAAGGGTTCATGGCTTACAACAATAAAGAGTAAATTAAGAAAGAAATCAATTACAATGTGTTTAACCGAGTAGGTGACATTAATGAACTATTCATTAAAAATAAATGACTAGTACAGGCTGTTCATCTGTTGTTCATCAGCTAGGCTGGCTAGTAGATTTTGCCCCTAGCATATTCAGGCCGCTACAGATAGTGAAGTATGAATACGAAAACTATTTTTGAAAATAAAATCACTTCAGCTAAAGGTTGGGGTAAACTAACCCCCACCCAAGTAATATTTGCATATTTTCCGAGCTTTATTATTAAACTTACATCATTGTAGGAATTTCGTTCTTCCTGTTGGGGATCCTCTGCTGATCTGGCAGCGTGACGTATCCATGAGAAAACCTGCTTGTGTTGAATGACGTTTCTGAGGAAATCATTCAGTTCGGGGGGATTTCCAGCATTAAGTTGAATCGCCTGAAAATATACAAACAATTGCGATATATTGTGCGGATTTCAGGATTACAATCAGAAAATAAAATTTCTTCCAAATTAACTCAAAACGTTTCTTTGCTTCCTAATCTCCCCTCCCCAATTAAACTAATCAAGTGAGCGAGTCGATAAATATCCACAATTCGATTCCTCCTAACGAATGCACGTCTAAAACCGACATTCTAAAACGAGTATACACAGATCCAAGTGTACCGTGACGAACCGCAATTTCAATTTAAACGAAACGTAAAATGCGAGAATGCCCTCTGGTGACTCTCCGTTGCGGTGTTAGAACGAAACGAAACGTGAGAGAGAGAGGTCCGCGACCCTCAAGGACGTACAGAACTGGGGGAAAACGCGTGAGGGACCGGGAAAAATGTCCAGAGAAATGTTTATGCAAAAATAATAAGAAACCGGGGGAACATCTGTTCGTAGAGTAAGCAGAAGAAAAAAAAATTGGAATATTAATTCTAATATTTGCGTTTAAATATGGATCATAAAACGGGATATCCGGCGAGAGCGGAGCAGGCTACCATGCTCCCCGATGGTATGGGGCAAAAAAGGGGGAGGTCCGCTTGGTCGATAGGACGACGGAAGGGGCCTCCTCGTTCGTAGTTTTTATTTTCCTTTTACCGACGTCTAAATTATTGTTTTACTTAAGACTTGCCTGTTTAATAATTGATAAGATTACGCCGAAAGCTGCCGGTGTAGGGGGGACCATTCTGGATAGAAGAAAACAGGAACACCAAGAGGAAATAAACAGCCATAGCCGGAAGAAATTTTCGGCTACGATAACGGGTCTGTCTCCGGAATAATAATAGCACGAGAAAGTTGTATAGGTTTAGGAGAGTTCATAGTGGTCAATTATATAAATTTTAGAAATAGGTGGTGGAAATAAAATGGTGCAATTGTATCGTTGTACACGACATACTTGCTCTGAAAAAATAATGCACAATTGCCTTTAGAAGATACAAGCGAATTTTGATGTTCAGTTTTCAATACTTCTTCTAAAATTCAATAATATAATATAACATTAATTATTCGGCATTAATACGAACTATAACGACAATATAACAACCACTGAACAAATTTCCAAGCAACCGTACACGCGGTGTCTGAAATGTTCGTTTCCTTCCACATTGAATCATACTATCGTAAAGTTTTGCTACAATAACTAGAACCCAACTGACTATCTAAGATCATACAGCAACCGGGACATTCGTTTGCAGCAAACTGCTGTAGCACACACATACATACATACATGTAAGACACTTCAGAAATTCCAGTTGCAAAGCAAAGTTTAATTTCCTCTTCAATCTTCGCTGAGCATTCAGTTATTGTTGGGGAAATAATTTAACATGCATACATGTAGCGACGAGGTTTTACTTTCAGAATTATCAAGTTATTATTTACGCCGGTTTGCGATTCTAGTGGACTTCCAATGGAAAATGAGAATTGCTGCCAGTTTTAGAAATTATGTAGTTAAATCCTATAGAATCGTTATGTACATACACACGTTTGTTGAAACGAACTGAACGCAAATGTGGTATTGTATATAATACTCAGTGCCAATTATATGTACATAGGTAGGGTATTATGTAATTGTTGACATTTGTCTTTATTCGTTCACATCATTGTTTCATTAATGAAATTAGACCTTTGTTTTGTTTTAGGTCAGGCAGAAGGTCAATCCTCTCAGGACCAAGTTCATCAAGTTAAAAAACCATTAGGTCGAAGAACTATTATTTTTTCTCCGGAAGAAGAACAGCAGTTAGTTACATACCTGAAAAAAAAGGAAGAACATTTGTTTGGATTAACGACTAAAGATCTGCGAAAGCTTGCGTACCAATGGGCAGAAGTCTTAGGGAAAGCACATTGTTGGTTAAATGCAAAACTTCCTGGTAAAGATTGGTTAGTGGGATTTCTGGCACTCACAACGATTTATTTATGAGAAAACCAGAAAGCACAAGTGTTGCAAGAGCTATGGGTTTTAATCGAGCAGCTGTAGGGCAGTTTGTCGATTTACTTGTAAACGTTTTGAACAAGTATAAGTTTACCGCAAGTCAGGTCTGGATCTGCGATGAAACCGGTATATCTGTAGTGCCAAAAACAAAATCCAAGATCACAGCCTGTAAAGGAAGGAAACAAGTAGGTGTTCTCACTTCAGCGAAAAGGGGAGCTACTGTTACAATTGAAATCTGTTTTAATGGCGCAGGAAACTATTTACGTCCACTGTTTCCACGAACCAGAAAAAATCTAGAGCTTATGAATAATTGTTCTGCAGGAGCTTGGACTGAGGTTCCCCAGAGTAGATGGATACAGACAGATATTTTTTACTCTTGGTTTGAAAAAATTGTTGCTTTAGTTGGAGCATCAAAAGAATCGGCTATAATACTGCTTTTGGATGGACATCATATACATACAAGAAATATAAGACTGATAGATTATGCTAGAGACCCTGGTGTTGTTTTGTTGAGTTTCGTGTCGTAACTATGTTCCAAATAGCTGGACTTTTTGGCAATGCCAATTAAAGCAGCTAACATGTCCACTGCAATTAATGCATTCCAAAAGACTGGTATTTGACCTTGTGATCCAACGATCTTTAGATGTTGATTTTGTAGCATCCGAAACAACAGATATACCAATACTTACAGAACGTGTTAAGAGAACACCATCACAAGCTACACCGGATTGTTCCGGATGGAGTTCCAAACAACATATCCAAGCTTCTGCTAACGATATTGTTGCATCTACCTCATCTTGCTCTTTAGAAGAAATAATGCCTATTCCTTGTGTTGGAAACACAACTGTTAATCGACCTAAACGGCAGAAAGGAAAGACAACAATCCTTACGAGCACCCCATATAAAAATGAACAGCAAAAAGAAATTGACACTAAAATAGAACAAGAAGCATAAAGGAAACCAGACATTTTTCTAGAGAAGCTAAGAATTTGGAGAGAAAACAAAACGGAGAAAAGGGAAAAAAACAAAAAAAGAGTCAAAACACAGTAGAGAAAGTGAAAAAACATGTTTTTGGCAAACGTCAGAGAGAAGAATCAAGTTCTTCTGATGATGAAGGTAATACAGTTTGCGTATACTGTCTGAAAAAATACTCGCAGGACACTAAAGGTGAAGTTTGAATGCAGGGCCATTTCTGTAAAGGCTGGGCACATGAAGAATGTGCAGATGATGTGGATGATTCTTTTTTATTTGAATTGTAAAGACTAAGAATTTGTTGTTTGAAGTTTTATATTTTTGTTACCATATCATTTGTACGCATTATATTTTCCTTTCCAACTTAAGTTACATGTTAGGTATGTAATAAAAAGAAGTTTGTACATTTATTTTGCCAATAAATAAAACATTTTTGTATGTTTTTTATATTTATTGTTAAATTCTGTGTGTGCTTGCAAAGTTTGTTCATTATTTTCCCAAAAATTAAACTTGAAGAAATTAAAATTTTTGAATATTTCCGCTACTAGAGAAATGTGTAAAGATTAGAATGAACACAGTGTCGATGTTTTATTCAAATAATAGTTCTGATATAGCTTCTTAAACCTTAGTGTTAAACCTTCCCCTACTATACTGTAAGTTCAGTGAATTGAGACAATTTATAAAATATAGGTTATGTTGTAATTTTATTGGAGATGATGTCTGGTAAACGTCTGAATTCTCAAACGTGCTAAACGTTTTGGATTATTTCTAGAGAATATTGTAATACTCTACGATAATTTTATGCAGTGATTACTATTGTGTTATGCTCTTCGTATTTCCCGTCAAACTGTTTATGTTATTAAAACCCATTAATGGCCAAAGATTCGTCAGCGAAACATTTACAAAAAAAGTTTTAACACCCTGTATATATTTATTTGATCACCCTTTGTTTTATAAATGGGTAAATATGGTACAATAAATTAAAAATTCCAAATAACTGTATTTTATCGCATATTTACACAGATTTATTGCCAGTCATGTATTAAATATGTAAACGCTCGTAAATATTTCCAGCCTTGATTTTCCATCCCTAAATAGGTCTTGAAGTGTAAACAAATAAACAAACTTACACTGGCTAGAGGCATTCAAAGTTTACAATCCTTGGAAGTCAATGATTCGTATACGAATTTTTGGCCAGATGTATGAAAAAAAAACTATCTACTTTATGACCTATTTGAGTACCAATGGAAAAAGCAAAACTAAGACTTTAGACATCTTATTTCCAATACAGATACTGATGTGTAGAGAAATAAATTCTGCATCTCATCATCCAATAATATACAAGGTGTTCCATTTGAAAAAAAGAACTTTTTCAACTTTGAAGATTTTGTAATTGGTCATGCAGTTTTGGACACCCTGTATGCAACAAATCAATTGTCAATGTGGATTTCGAAAGTGTCATTCTTGTGCTTCCATCTACCCTAGAAGTGTTTATTACCAGTCGAAAATGGGCAAAAGATAGTGTGTGGCAAGACCCTGAAAGTATTTTAAAATGAAAGAGAATCTTGAATAGCCCCGGATTCCAAAAATTCAGAGTTCTAGGTTTTTTCCAACCTCGAAAACTTCTAACGAACGGCTACCGTGGAAAACCCATAAACAAATTGTCGTTGCTTATTTCAATACATCGCATTTTGTTCACATATTATGCCAAAGATTCGTCAACGAAACATTAATTTTCATGATGTTGCAATTATTTGTTTTTATGGATAGTCTACAACTGTCTATTTAAGCAGGTCTTAACAAAGTGTGTATAAAAAGTAAATAAAAATTTGGACTATTTCAACCCTGGGCCATTAATGGGTTCAACAGCGAAAGAGGCAAAATCCAGTTCTTTCTTCCCCTTGTGTACATATACTTTCGCTATATTAATACAATTTCTTTAAAAAGGGCAAGGTTGGATTCAATGACACTTTACCATTCACATCTGTTACTTTTTCTGGGTGAGAGAATGATATATGCATATAGCGACAATATTCTAACCTTAAACCACATTTATTGAAAAAAGTCGACCTACTTTACATTAACTTGAAGTTAAACTTTTTTTTCGAAAGTAATTGTAATTGCCACTGCTATTTATTGAATTTGTTTGCACATTTTCGGTTTACTTAAAAAATCATAGCAGTATTCTAACATGCATTCTAATAATAAATTAGATACATAGACTTTACATACACAGGTGTTTCTTTACACTTATCTATCGATCATATTCGTGTTCTACAAATCAATTTTCCAATTTGGAGATTGTAGCCACTGATGGAGCTAAAATTGAACAACACATTTATGTCTATTGATAGCTTATAGCACGCTGCAATCACTGAAATAGAATAGTTATTCTCATTCTTCGATAATATTTATCTTAACTCATTATATTTTTATTTATTTGTTTTTATATTAGTGCTTCTAACATTCTTACTACATAGATACCTTTTCTAAACAAGATTCGACTAAATGTAAATTGAAATAAAGCAATGTAGTAGAGAAGGTCGCAGATAAGGGAGAGTAAAAGAACTAACAAAGAATGCTGCCAACCAACATGATAATTTAATTCCAGTACGAAACGTGTCCATATTAAAAAAGTTTTAAAATCGTTATTAATTAAGTACCTGTAAGAACTTGATTATGAAATTGTCTTCAAAACAATCAGTGGGTATGGGAGCACTTGGTCCACTCCCCTCCTCCCCCGACAAGTCAGTGACTTAAATCCTGCGCCACATTTGTGGGGGGCATTTGGGTTGGCCGCCAACACCTACCGAAATTCACAGATTCAAGACAATGCGGCTACACGAAGAAGTAACTGGTTTCTTCAGCATTTTGAACACTTGACGCTCCTAACTCATCCATAATTATTTCATTTCAGCAAATATTCTTGTATGGCACCGCTTATTTGTGGAGTTTGGTTTCTCAACATCAGACCTTCCAACCCCTTTTCAAACGTTGGAGATAATGTTTGTAGCGTTCGGTAGAGTAATAAATTGTACATACCAATTGTACCAAAAGACTTACAATGACTTACTATGAAACCAGCATATAACTTGAGAAACTAATTATAAATTGGTTGGGCATAAACCTTTCGATTAAAACAACTTTGAGAAGCCATCCACTAAACCATGCGGAAAACACCAAATGCCTTCTTTTTAGGAATAACTTGCTAGCTAGAAAAAAGATGTCGATTGAAACTTCTTTCTATGATTCACAATCGATTGAAGATTTGCCAAATCTATATTTAAATATGACAGAATGAAGCAAGCACGGAGAGATTTGACATTTACGAAGAACTGCAAAATAAATCTTAATAATGAATATATCGTTTTATAAACATTTTCAATGGACGAATTTCGCAGCAGTTAATAGTAGCTCTCAAGTGTTCGGTTTTGCCGAAAGAAATTGACGGTGTCAGAATCTGGTTTAAAGTTAAGACATAATCTATTATTCTTAAGACATAATCTATTATCAGGAGATGCGAATTTAGTTGGATAGTGAGATAGCTGCAGCTATTAAGAATCCAGTTGTTATATGTAGAATCCAATTACGCAAGATGCTATTCTGCTGATTCGGTCACGTTATAAATTGTAACCATCTAGTCAGTCATTGTCCTATTAGAAAATATTCCCAAAAATCTCCTTTGCCAACAAAATAGCAGGAATTGACACATGATCATTATCTAGTAGCAGTAGCATTAGTTGGCCAGGCGTTATTTTAACTTGCTCGATACAATGATGATGAAGATATAGCAAGAAATGTTTCCTTTACAGAGGCTGGAAGTGGTCCTTCCAATATATACTAGAATGGTTCTGAAGAAAACAAATATGAGGAGAGATACAGCTTTAGAACACTGTTTTAACTTATCCTTAAAGCTTTGGCTGGTATCTTTCGCGATCATCTCAAGTCTCTTTGACGAGACTTTAAACGGTCAAATGTATTTGAACATGCTAGACTAAACAATCAGCCTTTTGATCACAGAAAAAATAGAGCTACATTCAGAATTGTTAGATAATGAGATCATCACTTTTGCAAACATTGGATTGATCGAATATTGCTTGTGGAGTGGCCTTCTATCTCGCTGGCTCTTGTAGTGCTTGATTTTTTCTATGGAATATCTTAAGCCTAAGGTGTTGGCCACGCTTTCAGCATTCTTAGAAGAGTTACGCCACAAAATTGTGCCAACAAATAACTTCAGAAATGTTGCGAAATGTTAGAAGCGCATTTGAAGCAAGATTGCACCAATGTATGGAGGTGAATGGTCATCATTTTGAAAGTTTGGTAAAGTAAAATCCAGATCATCCCATTCTAGTCGTGCTTTATTGCATATGTTGTCTTTTGAATGAGTCGTCACAAGACCCATCTCCCCAATCAAATATTTAGGATGGGAGCTGCTGTACCTCCTGATATGAAAATTGTTTTTGTTTTGTTTATAATATTTCTATAGTCTCCACAGCTGAAAAATCGGAATAACACACGCAACCTTTCATTTCTGCTGGGAAACTATAAATGGACAAAAACCTCATCATCATAAACAGCTACCATCACCACATGTATTGCGACGACCGTATAAATGAAATTAATTATTGAGCCTGCAGCTGATCAATAGCGTCAATAATTGAAGATGTTAGGGAAAAACGTTCCAATTGCTTTTGCTGAGCGAACATTCATTATGTTAGTAAATTGATATTTTCTGCTTTATTAGCGCATAAATGCTGTATATTTCGAACGTAGATGCAGTCATTCCGTGTTCTCTTTTACATCGTGTTTTATATCCTCCTCCACCCATTTCATTTATATGGATTATACGAAATAAACTCAATCCAAAGAGAATTTATCCACAAAATTTTTATTTTAAAAACGGTAATTGCGTTCGATTTTAGTGCTTCGTAAGCACGACACAACCGAACACTACAGCATTGTATTTAGCACCCTTTCAACCTTTCTTAAGACGGACGTCAAGGCAGGAACGTACGACACTCTCGAGCTAAAGGGTTTCGTGCAGGGTCTTGTCCGTAGTGAATATATAAACTGCGATGGTTAAAGAGATGGTATCGCATTAACATTAGCACCCCTCTTGCTACCTTTACCGGGGATGGTATAGGCGGCAAGTGTTGTTGTGTGTAGCCCGCTCCTGCGGGACCCGGAAAATATGCTAATAGTCTCGGGAAAGCGGACGCCCAAAAAAGACTAAAGACAACGTTTAGGAAATTATTTTCAAGTTGTCGCTTACCTTCATAAAAGATTCATTCTCCTTACGTGCCCGCGGTAATTGCTTAAGAGCGCTTTAAATACGATTTGTGTTCATATACCTAACAGATAACAGATGATATGTGATTTCGAAGAGTGCGAGGTTGTCTAATACAGGTAAAATCCGGTAACTTCAAACACTACATTTTTTGATTAATTCGGGATACGCGTTTTGATGAAATGTGGGTTGTTATCATCAATCGAAGACCGAGTGAGAAAAAAATTAGGAACTAGCGTTTAAAAACATTCTTTCTAGAAGTTTTTACAAAGCCCCAATAAATTTTCTATCTCAAACTGATCAACTAATCGCTAACACATGTCAAGAACTGGCTCAAGAACATTTCAGAGGATTTTAAACAAGACAAAACTTCCAAGAATTGATAGTTCAGATTCAGTAGATTCTCGTATTTATTGGCGAATTAATTGTTTCTTTTAATTTAAGATAATCTGCTTGAATATGGTGTCCGTTCTCAATAAGATGTTGTGCTACTGCGGAAGATTCAACTCTTCATACCAGCAATGGGTAGGTACGTATTTTTTATAATTTATCTAAAATTGATCTTTTAGTTTATACAATATAAATTTGATCACGATCTTTGCATGCAATTTTGTAAACTCCAGACATTTGTCCCATTTCAATATTGTCTTCTGGGATTGCTATAGTTTTGTATCCGTTGGAGATTATAGTGTTTTAGCCCACCAGTAGGTATGTAATTTGTTTTATAATAATAATAATAATAATAATAAACGTCTTTTATTATCCATCATGGCCATGGCATACAGAACTGTACAAGAATAACAAAATAGAAGAAAAAAAAAACATGAGGAAGTATGCACAGGCCCGAGGCGCACACCACGATGGAGAACTAGGCGGGGTTCAGATAGTCATTGTAATAATGCCAACTGTTCTTCCACTCAACCTAGACAGTATATTTACGTCTCTAGATTATGGCCAAGGCGAGGAGGATCACTATCGAGAACATACTAGACCAAGAACAAGGAGTGCAAGCTACGGTTCTTTATTCTTTCATTCACTGCTGCTCTGCTGCCTCGAGAACAAGAACTGCCGAAATTTTCGTTTAAAAGAGAAGTAGGATGTAGCCGATTTAATTTCCAATGGAATTGAATTGTATACGTTAACAATCTGATAGGAAAAACATCTTTTGAAGTATTCAAACCTATGCATCGGTGGGGTAAGCGTACCTTTATATCTGATATTTAAATTATGCACGTCAGCCCGAAACCTAAGCCTGCTGGATAAATATATAAGAACAATTTAATAGTTTCCGAAAAACTTGGATAAAAAGTAATGATTGGTACGCAGTACGGCTTGGGGAATTAAGAGATAAGATTGCAGTACAGTTCGTTATCGTCCAATTGTGTACGTGTGGAACAACTATCGAAGAAGAAATGTTATTCTTATATAGATTAAGACAATTTTTGAACTTGGTCATCAATTCTTATATCGACGAAAACGAACTTAATGACTGAATGCATTAATAAAACTTATTGTTAGTGGAGAGCGGCTGATTGTCACTTATGTTTTGAGGACAATTGAATGAGTTTCTCATGGTTTAGACAGTTCCAGTAACATAAATCGTTTAAATTTCTTCTTTTTTAATTTTTTTCTTTCTGGGCACCAATTCTGATTTTATTTGCAAGCAGTTTAGTAGTCCGTCACCCTTGCAGGCCTTCTTTTTGTTCATTAATTTTCTACTTCATCTAGTAATTGTCCTTGCTGTTGTCTTCTGGCTTGGCTGAATTTGTTCAAGAGAAGAAAGAGCATTAGATTTGGTTTTATGCAAATATGATGTTGCAGTTAGAATGGGGCTCTCTGTTTAACCATTAGTCTTAATAGATGCAGTTGAAGACAACATTAATGAACGGTAAACATGTCTTATTCAATTTTTAATTTGGGCGTTTGGAGAAGAGGGAGACGTAAGCTCCAAAGGGTTTTTTTTTTTCAGAAAATGGTTGTCTATTAAATGTATAAAACGCCGCAGTGTAAATTTGGCTAACCAATTCTGTAGGAGTTTTTTTAATGTGCTATTAGTTTTATATTAGGTTGTGTTGTTGAAAAACATGGTTCAGTTTCTTTGTGTAACTTAATAAACTTCTTATTTTGTATTACAGTTCCGAATCTAGAATCGATCCCTGAATTTAATTTTTCGAGAAAGTCATGAACATAAATTCATGAAAGTCATGAAAACAAATAAACAAATCAAAGCAGAAATAATGAAAATAATAGACTAATAAGGAAAAATGGGAACCTCATAACTGGATGTGGAACCATGATGAAGGGTATAGTAATCTGTTTATACAAGACGGGCGATAGCCACCGTTGTAGCAATTATAGAGGAATAAGGGTACCGGAAGCTAGACTACGGGAAAAATTAGAAAAGACTATAAAATTCTAAGAATTGTTAGAGAAGTATATTTCTATATGTTTCATCGACATAGAAAATGGAATGGACTCTATTAAAAGGCAGGATATCTGAAAGAAATTAGAAGAAAGAGTGATTGAGCATCTTCACGAGAACAATCGGCTTGAAGTAGGGATGTATTTTAGGTCCCTTACTTTTTAATTTGATACTAGATGATGCAATCAAAAAGTTTGAGACAGAAGAATTCCAGAATGATGCTACGCAGAAGATTTTTGGAGAAAAGGAACATGATTTACAAAACTATTTTAGATAAACAATTGCACGAGCTAAATATAAGAATAAGCATTTTGAAAACAAAACTATGATAATAAGAAGAAGGAGTACAAATTATAACATAGAGGTTACCAACAGCAAAATTGAACAACTGCAAAAATATAAGCATTTAGAAGTATTCAAATTTGCTAATGCATACGTAATATTGAGGTGGATAATTTACAGAATATAACAACATTATGTAATGAAATATTCATATAAAGAATTAACGTGAAAATTAAAAAAAAAACAAGTGGGAACTATATTGGCTTTATTAGTTGAATTTTAAATTAATCTTCTCCTCCGGAATCCTCAAAACTCGTTGCATCACTATCACTTAAATTAATTATAAATTCTTGATTTGAACTTAAGTATATTTTGGTATTATTCATTTTCTATACTAGTTGTATGTCGAATAAAATGTCTCCAATCTTCTGGTGTGATATTTTTAGCAGCTTCCTGAATAATATTTAATGTACTTTCGCTAAATTTAGGATTAATGTTATTACGACGAACACACTTTTTAATTTGACTCCAGATCAGTTCTATTGGATTAAATATACAATAATACGGTGGCAATCGTTAAAGAGTGTCTCCCCCGCTGGCAGCCATGTTATCCACACAATATTGCTCTTCAAACGGCCTTGTATGTAAATACTTCTAACAGTTGCGTTTTTATGTAATTGCCTTCGTAATATAAATCATTTGATTAAAAAAAATTGCGCTGTATCCGATTTTGTGTTGCTCAATCCTAGTATTTTACTGGTCTACCGTGAATGGTACGGAGCGTTGTCCATTACAGTAACACTCCTTGCAGGCAAAACAGGCAATAATTTCTTTTGAAACCACTCTCAAATAATTCTGATGTCATGTCTTTGTGGTAATCAAGATGAGATGATTTGACATTTTTTGCTGACAACAACATTTCACCAAGTCAGCTATTATCAGAACCACAATGTAAAATTATAATTCGCTTTCCTCTGGAAGAAGGGACATTCAAAGTACACATATCTGAATTATCAATTCAGCCTCTGCTTTCGGTGTCATGAGTATCGTACCACGTTCCATCTAAGTAGCAATGAAGTGACCATCTTCTTTCAAATTTTTAATACTTCTTAAATATTCGCATCGGAGTTTCCATATCCTTTCCGACTCCATGATGACACACCGTTTATCAATTTTCCTATATTTAAATCCATTGTTTTTTAAAGTTCTCCACAACGTTGTAATGGAGAACTGTATTTCCACATCGTCTTCACTACGCTTCTCTCATAATGCTGACAACGTAGCAACTTGGTTTAGTCTATACATTTTATAATTTTTTTGGCGAATACTCTCGAGCTGCCAAATTGAAACTCTTCTTGATGATCCTTTATCGCTTCTCTTTTTTCTTTTTTGAACGCCACGCCTGACAATTTTGTCAAGATACTTTAGTTAACTTTGAAGTTCCTTTTATAATATCTGACTCATTGTCAGCTGTAGCTTTCTCATTTTCTGCTGTTAAGTTATTGTGAACGTTTAAAACTATTTATTTAGCCTGAATTCCTAAACAATTTTTTTTATCTTGATGAAAATTAATATTTTCTGCCGCTAAATCAACATTGTCAAACTCTTGTTCATATTGCACAAGTTCAAGTTCATTGCACCCAGGTCGCCACATTTTCAATGGTGTTTTAGATACAAAATACAACGCTTTCGTAAACAAAACTGTAGACTGTAGACATAACTGTAGACATAAATTATACAACTTATTTATATACTTATCTTATTTCCAGATATTTTCCCAGTTTTTGGTCAAAATAAAATAATTAATTAATATGCTTGACACGATGAGATCAGACAGGTGGCAAAAGTGAGAGAATAGAGATAGGACAACTGAGTTGATTGGCGCAAGTTTGAAGAAGATAATTGTGGAAGAGTCGACCAGAGGATGCAACTGGAACGAACAAACAGTAAGGTGGAAAGTCTGCGGATTAGGTAAGTAAGGAAGTCCTGGAGCTTAGATTTGGTGGTATCAAACATTGCAAAAATATTATCGAAGTTGCCTCTAGGGAAAGCTTATTTTCCTTTGTTTAAGTTAGTTTCGAGTTTGCTCACGAATAAATTTCCCACTGCTGTGTTTGTTTTTCTTTCTGTTCATAAAATCTATTTAAAACCGATTTTAGGACATGCACATCCAGGTTAATCTTGTATATTCCGCGATTTTAATTTCGTCTAATTTTTTATATTTCAGTAATCCTACGAAATATTTCAACAACATCAAGATGATAGTTGCACGGCGTAGGTAAATTGCTACCTGCTTTATAAAATATTTTCTAACGAGAATCTGTAATTCATACACGAAAAAGCAACTATTCTAAATGCACAGTTAAAATGATGTTACGCTTGGATAGAATTTGAAGTATTCTCGGAATATAGTCCGCTTTTCATTCCGTAGAATTCCCCAACATGGATTGTTGCCTTTTTTACATTTCAGATTTAATATCGTCGGATTTTAAATACCGTTTTGTGCGTAACAGTCGATAGGTTATTGCAATTTTTAACTGTTTCAAAAAAAAATCCCCACTTATACACAGATTACTCGTGCAATCCTAGCGGAGTACATACAGTTGCATACAGTTCTTCCATAATATCTCGATATACTATCGTTAATACAACAAGTTTGAATGCATGAATGAAATACACACCAATAAAATCTAGTTATTTACCTCGAGTAGATCTCCGTCTGCTTTCAAAATTTCTATAAAACATAAGAATACGACGACTTCTTTCAGAAGAAAGCTACCAGCCATATACCTAAAACAAACGAAACAAAATCTGTTTAAAATCCAAAAAAAAAAAGAAAAATCGTAACATCTCCGGCTTGTAATAATTACAAAATGTACTAGCGTAATGGTCTATTGTTTCCGACAACAATAGACCAACAACAGCAGTTTTAGCAACAATAAAAACACACAGTAATAGCCTCGCCGAAATACGCGGCCACATAATTTTCGCATTTCCCGTACTACCCCGCCTCACCCGCCCGGTGTAATAGAAAAAATGTACCTGCTGCGTGCATACACTAAAATAGATACCGAAAATAGCAGCGGGAAAGCTCCGCGAAACATATTCACGTCAAGCGTTGCGTGATGAGAGACAGATGGTAAATTAAAGGACCGACGGTTCCAATTAAGTCATAGTAATTAACATGCGGAAAATAAAAAACAATTAGCGGAAACAAAAGGACACGAGTGGCTGATGTGAATGCGGTGATGTTGCCATCGGGGGTAGGGAAAGATTTGAAATTAAAAAAAATGCAAGATGTGCAAGTACGGATGTTAATGGCGGGAAATGTAGTGGCACCGCAATGATACACGTATAGTATACATGAGAAGAGATGTTTTTATGTCTAACTAGTCGTGAATCAATCGTATATAATCGTAAATGCAGGAAGTCGATTGAAGCAATACCAAAACACATCAAGAAAGTCGGGGAAAACGTCTTAGTGTTTCTTGCAAAAGATTCGAAGGTTTTCTATGTCTGGACTTGAGGCCTGTAGCCGACTGAGTAAAATATTTAAGATTAGATTAGATTGCTCATATATTTGGCTGCCTCTCTTCTCTGCGATGAATGCTATCCGTTGTGAATACCCTTAATTTTTTTCATTCCCAATTGATCTCCAAACTTTTGAAGATGTTGAGGATGTTTTTGCGGATTGTGGCTCTGATATCGGTTTGTGTTAAGTGCTCGTGTTCCAGGTGGCGGTGTCCAAACGGGCTAATGAATTCATGTTGGCTGCAAAACTTTGCTTAAATTCTACATACTTCAATACAACGACAAAATATACAAACAAATGTTTGTAACTGAATGGGCTCTCCATTATCTGCTGTAATAGCAAATTTAGTAATGGAGGATCTTAAGCAAGATTAATTAAATTATCGATCATGTTCTACACACACTCAATTCCTATCATGATAGATTAAAATTGACTGTTGAAAAAGAAAATCAAAATTCTATAATTTTTTTTAATGTTAATACAATACATAATAACACGAACATAAAAACAAATTGGTACATAGAAGACACTAGTAGCAACAGACTCTTACACTACTTTTCAAATACTTTGAAGCTTAATTAATAGTTTAGTTGATCAGGTTATTAAATTAAGCACATCCTGATTCTAAAAAAGAGAATTTATGCAAAGTTACATCAATTAGACAAAAATAGTTATACCAAAGAATTTTACGAAAAATTAATAAAAAAAACGAATACATAAAATATACAACACAGGTACTAAACAAAATAGTAAAATATATCACAAAATTGCGTACACCAACAACTCAAGTGATAAAATTAAATACGAATTTAAAAAATCAGACATAAACAACACCAAACAATAACAGACAGTTATTTACAAATTTAGAAACTAAGATCAAAAAAGATAATCAAAGTAATGTCGTATATAAATTAGAATGCAAAGATTGTAATAAATGTTAAGTAGGTCAGACTAGACAGTATCTTAAAAAACGACTTTATAATCATCAATACACTGTAACGCATATCATAACGGCAGAAACGGCTTTGTCTAAGCATTCTAAAGGATTACGACATAACTTTGACTTTGAAAATCTTAACATTTAAAAAAGAAAATAGTTATAAAAAGAGATTAATATATGAAATGATATACATTAAAAAAGAAAATAACGCGGTCAATTTTAGAACAGATATTGAAAAGTTATTTATAAGTTTATTTATAATAATAAATAAAAATACTAAAAAATCAAAGGAAAGAGAAAACAAATCGAAGCATGACAGTAAATAAATAAGGAAGGAGAAATATTGACACACGATAGAGAGATAATAGAGAGGTGGAAATAACACTTTCAGGAGCTATTGTGCGGTGGACAGAAAGACCACAAACAAAGTGAACAACGACATAAAACGGATGATAACGAGGAAACAGGTGAGCAAATTACAAACGAAGAAACAAAAGTAGCTATACAAGCACTGAGAAACGATAAGGCGCTAGGGCATGATAGAATCACAACAGAAATTCTAAAGAAGATGGGCAACAAAGGATTAGCACTATTCACCAAAATCTGCAACAACGCCTGGGAAGGAGGAGTAACCCCTAAGGATTGGCAGATGGTTCCCATTCACAAGAAAGGCGATAGAAGAACTTGTAGCAACTACCGAGGGATAACCTTACTAAGCACAGCTTTAAAGGTATACGAAGGAATATTGGAGAAAAAACTGAAAGAATACACAGAGATGACACTAGAAGAATCGCAAGCGGATTTAGAAAAGGGAGAAGCCTGCACGATCATATTTTCACAATAAAAGAGATAATACGGAAAACAGTGCTAAGTAAGTCAAAAACATTCCTAGCGTTTGTGATTCTGGAAAAAGCCTTCGACCGTGTTAAAAGAGAAAAACTATGGGAAGATATGCAAAAGGCATAAAGAAAGATCTGATAAGTGCAATAAAAAGCATTTATGCAAATATCATAAACTATGTTATCAGTGGAAATCGAAAATCGAAGGAATTCCATACGTAGGATGGCTTAAGACAAGGGGGAGTACTGAGCCCGTGGCTTTTCAATATCTTTATGGATGGAATCATCAAACCAGCTAAGCCTATGTTGCAAAGATTGAATGTGAGATATATATTATAGTAGATTACAACCAGTGGAAATATCAGAATGTGCTTACGCAGACGACATAGTGATTATGGCAAGTACCGAGAAAGGACTGCTGAATAACCTGAACACCTGGAACGATAGTTTCCAAAAGTCTGGAATGAAAATAAATATAAAAAAAAACAAAAGTAATGATGATAGGAAAGCAGAAAGAGAAACTGCAGATACAACTGCAGGGAGAAACCATAGAACAAGTGACACACTTTAATTACCTGGGAACTATTATAGAGAGGAATGGCAATCAGAAAATGGACATCAATCGGAGAATTGGAAAAACAATACAGACCTACCACGCCATGAGACAAGGTTTTATAAAAAGGAATATACAGGCCAATATTTACATATGGCTGTGAAACATGGACACTCACAGGGCCTATGAAAAGTGAGATAGAAGCAGTCGAGATGCAGACACCTGCAAAGAAGACAAGTTACAGTGAAAGAGGCAAAAGAAATGGCACAAGACCGAAGAAGTTCACGAACACCGGAATAGATATGTAAAATAGCATACTTAAGTTGCACCCCACACCGAAAGGTAATAGGGGATTTGGTTGTATACATACACTGCGCGTCAGAGAAAACGTAGGTACCACCAGATAAATTTACGTAATTATCAAAATTTTTGGATATTGCTTGTGTTTAAGTAAGCAAAACAAGTTAGTATGTATACTGCGAAGATGGATGACCTTGTCAGTAGCAGAAACAACATGAAACAATATCACCGCTTGAAAAAACCTAAACTGTTATAATATTGCGAGGTATATGCTTGTGTGTACATGTGTAATAAGTTGCAAACTTATTGTAGTATTTACACAGGTCTCTGTAGAGTATAGTGATAACAATGGATGAGAATTATCGTAGAGCTGTGCAGATAGTGAGATTGCTGGAAAATGGAATTAGTTAACGGGAAGTGGCACGACAAATAAATGTTAGTCGTTCGACTGTGCAAATAACCCACGAACGTTTCCAACAAGTGGCTCTTATCACCGACGGCCCGGTACTGGAGCTAAAAGGAAAACTACAGCGAGAGAAGATCGATTTGTCACGATTTCTGTGTTGAGAGATCGAACGCAAACCACTAGAATGGTCCAAAGCAGCTTTCAGCAAGCTCACGGAAGAGCAGTTAATTTCCACTGTTCGACAAAGGTTAAGGGAAAGTGGTTTAACAGCTTGCAGCCCAGCTTGCTTACTGTGGCTCACAAAAGACGTAGACTTGCTTTTGCCTGAGAACACATAAATTGGACAATGGACTACTGGAAAAAGGTATTGTTCACGGATGAGTGCAGAATCTGTCTTTATGGCAAAGACGGTCGAAATAAGGTGTACAGAAGAGCTGGCGAACGTTATGCGGCCTGTACTCGGTCACCTCGGGTTGCAGGAATTTCCTTTGTGGCACACACGGATCTCGTTCTGATTGATAGAGGCGCATTAACAGCCCGACGATACTTAGAAGAAATTTTACAAGAGCATGTGATGCCTTATGCTGGGTTTGTTGACTGTTTATGCAGGATAATGCGCGACCACACACAGCAAGGATTATAACACAGTACCTTGAAGATGTTGGTATTCCAAAAATGGACTGGCCTCCTCAAAGTCCAGATATGAATCCTATTGAGCATATCTGGGACCAGCTCAAGAGACGTGTAAGACGTCGCTTACCTGCTGCAACAACACAAAACATAATTCTATATATCACTGAATTTCTTTGTCTCTAGATAATTTTGTTGATAGGCACGGCTACTTGTATATTAATTGACACGAATTAAATGTCGATTTTATTCCACTGAAGAAGTTGTGTAACGAAAACCTAATAAATTGTAAAGGTTCTGGAATAAATGGATCTTTAACCAAATTAAAAGTGTTATAATTGACCTAGAAGCGGAAAAAACCTAGCCCTAGCATACAAGTCAGCATGGTCAGTACTTGAACATCATTTTTTTGTAGAATTCTTCTAGTTGCAGGCTGATGTATGTATTTGATGATAGTTAAAAGAAGCCAAATCATGTACTTGCAAATTTAAATAGAGCACCTCATAATGGGTTTACTTTTAGGCAAGCTTATTGTATTAAGATTATGGTGATGCATTACCGAAAAATGATTAGTTTTGTACTACACAATCGCACCATCAGCTAAACGTAAAAAGAACATAAAATAAAGGTTTGGCGTGGGAATAGCAAGCCATAACTCTTTTACTTTATTTTGATAGATTCAACAAGAAAAACGTTTTCTGCTAATTCAGTTGTAGGAATTAAAATTTAGCTAGAAATTCACGTGCAGTAATTAATTTTCCCTTCAGTTTAAAACTTGCATCATAATACACTGATAGATAACTCTTTCCTACTGGAAGTTTATGAACTTCCATCAGCAATACATTATTACTACCGAAGTACCAATACAAAAGCCTTATAGTACCATTAATACACCAATACGCACATACACACAGAACGTCTTATTCTTCTCCTTCCTTCGTCTTCCACTTTGTGCTAGCTCGCTAGTGCTGTCAGATTATTACCTCATTAGCTGCGAACAACGACACGACGCCGAGCTCCGCGAAGAGATGGATGTAGTGACTTTGCAAAGCTCGCGTATCACTCAAAGGGAGTGGGAGCTTTGATATTTCAATAACCAAAAAGTTTCTTTCCTTTTACTTTTCCGGACTGTGGTGCGGTGATAGAATTCCGATATTTTGAAATCTCTCGGCGCGCCCGCATTTTCCCTTTAATCTTGCTCTGATGGCCGCCGGCAGAATTAATATAAACTCTTTCCATTGTTCCTTCACCCCTCACATCGCAACCCGTACACTCTCCTCTACGGAGGACTTGACGACAAGTTATTGTCTGTCCCCCGGGAACTCTTTCGTCGAACATCATGACGGGTCTCTCTCTCACTATTTTCTAATGTAAATCTTTTTCTAGTGACTGCTTCTGGCTGTGATGCACCCGCGGAATTCTATATTCCTACGTAATACCTTCTCTCCCCTATCCTTTTTATATTTCAAAAGAACTAAAATAATTGTGCAGATTGCGGTTCCGCTTTTAATCTTCTTTATGCATATTCATCCTCTCACTCTTCCGCCTACTATCTAAGATATTTCTACTATTCTCATTTAGTTTTTTAAAGATTGTAATCCCCGTCGGTCTCGTAGAGCGTCGCCTATTGTCATTATGTTTATTACTTATCTTGGAAATAGATTTGTCTTTGGAGATGAGCTTTAAGTCAATTAGAAATTTGAAAAATTAGGTACAGTTAAAGCAATCATACAAATTAGATTTCCTCCAAGATATTGAAGTTCAAAAACTACGATCTTAATAGCAGCTTTCTAATAAAAATTCGACCAGCCTATTTATAAAAATTTGCCGTAAAAATCGAAGAATGGTCCTGCAGTTTCCTCGCAGGAACAATGACCAACCTACACCAGGTCCTTTATAATCATTAAACGAAAGGCCGTCCTCTAACGGGCTACAGATTCCAGCAGTCTTTTAAAATGCTCACACATAATTCAACTGCCTTAAGAAAGACAAATGCGTCAATAATAGATATTACAATCCTCCGTAGAATTTTACTAGCTTACTTACGAAATAATCACCATACATAGCATAGAAATTAAGTGAGATTTAATTAAAATTTCGTGTGGATTTTAATCTGACAAGAGGCAACATAGCAAGCACTCCATATTCGATTATATATACATAAAGGAGATACGGAAGATTATAAAGCTTCCTTCGTAAGATGATTTCGCTAGAGAAATGCCATGTTTTAAACCACAGGACGACGCAAGATACCAGCGCGTCTTTGTAAGCGGAGCAGCTTATACCGGCATTGTCTACGAGATTAGGGAATAGTGTTTGTTAAAGGGTACTCACCGTTAGAATGTTCTATGGTAGTTAGCGCCGATTTTGGATCTCTTTCTACGTGCGTTTTTGACGGCACCATTGACACATGTTGCTCATAGCTAACTGTATCGTTTTCAAATCTGACAGGTAAGTGTCAGTGCGGACGGTATACACAATTTCGTCGTTATAGATTTGTGGATTTCTGTGGCGATTAATCCATGATTAATCCATAGATAATCTCGTAAAATTTTGATGTAGATATGTGAATATTAAATTAATACAAATCATCAAATCATATTTCCTAACCACTTTATCTGCAATATTTTTTGTTGTCCAGTACATTTCGTCAATAAACACCAGTAAGTACAACAGTAGTTTAGTTGCCTATGATCCTAGATGTAAAGTTGAATACTGTTCGAACAACGCAAAAACTAAAATGAAAAACATAAGCAAAATAGATTGTTAGATACAGAATAATATTACATCAGTGACCACTTCCTGCGATTACAACCCTTTCAAAATCGGACACAAACTGCACAAAACCAGCAGAAAGATCTAGCCAGGGTAAGAGAAACAAGAATTGGTGACCAAATCTTACCAAAAAGGTTAAGTGAGGCTGATTTCTAGATTGATCAACAAATATCGTGAAAGAAGAGATGAATTTGGAATTTCAAGAGGACACAATAGAAGCCTCATCATTGGTGACCAAAGTTCTATTATACAATATTGAGCCTATAAGAGTCTGGAGAAGATTTGGCGAACGTCTCAAATCAAATACAATGCAACAAATTGTCTATTTTGGTGGTGGGTCAATAATGATGTGGACTGGAATGATAATGAACCTCTGCATGTATCTGAAAACTATTCACAACGGTGGACTTGAAGGTACAGTGATGTTGAAATGGTTGAAATTCTATTTTTGTTCAAGATAATGCGAGACTGCACATTCCCCAAATCGCTATTAATTATCTCCTATCACATGAATATGTTTGTGATTACTTAAGAAATCCTGTTCAACAACGTTGAAATCCTGCAACTTCAACTAAACAGTTTGGATGAGCTTTGAATTGAAGAATGGAAAATGTTCCTCAAGACATTTTGCCAAAAGATTGTTTATGGTAGAGGAGAATACACTATACATTAAATCAGAATTTATGCAAATTGGCCAAGCTAAGACCTCATATTTTAAGCCATCTTTGGCGGTGATAATGAGTGGCGGTTAAGGAGTAGAGTAGAGAAAATAAGTTTTACTTGTAACAAAATTTATGTTAAGTAGAGTTGGCTAGGGAGTCAAAGCATATGTGAAAATTTGAACGACAAGAAACTGAAATGGCAGAACAAAAGTATCAACTTTGAAAAATGCTCCTGTTAAATTATCACATCGGAAAGCAAATCAGGTAGCAAAGATGTTCCGCCATTTTCAAAGTATTCCAGCATGTCGAGCATAACGTCAGTGAGTTAACTAAAAAATTCTAATGGTACAGTGGTACCTCGATATACGAGTGCCCTAATATACGAGTGCTTTGAGATATGAGCCGCGGAGAGAGCGATATTTTGCTTTGAGATGAGAGCAAGATTTGAGACACGAGGAATCGCATACTACACCGCTGCACACGACACCAACATACGCTTCGAATGTTGGGGTCTAACAGTTTCTCCCACCTTAGAGTAGAACTCAGTCTGTGTACTTGTTTCCCTGGTTTTCGAAGCATTTTTGATAAGTTGGATTCGCGTTTTTTGCTTTTTGCACATTTACAAAACAACCGAAGGGTCCGAAGAAGAAGATGATGTCTATTGAATTAAAGCGTGGAATCATAGAAAAACATGAGGAAGGTGTGCGAGTAATTGAGTTGGCGAGGATGTACGGGCGTAGCATATCAATGATGTGTACTGTGCTTAAACAGAAGGACTTCATAGAGGGTATAACGCCAGCTAAGGGCGTTACAAT
The DNA here is from genome assembly GCA_004785975.1 of Popillia japonica. Lineage (NCBI taxonomy): Eukaryota > Metazoa > Arthropoda > Insecta > Coleoptera > Scarabaeidae > Popillia > Popillia japonica. The sequence continues at coordinate 1,375 of SMLS01071386.1, read as the reverse complement.
AATTTCTAAGCTCCGTACCTCTCTCAATGAAAAGATGGAGAAACTACTGATGCTGTGGGTGACAGAGAAGCAGCTTCAAGGAGAAACCTTAACAGAAAGCATCATATGTGAGAAGGCACAAGTGATTTACGGTGATTTGCTGAAGAGGAATCGGAAGACTCATTTAAAGTGAGTCGGGGCTGGTTTGACAACTTTAGGAAAAGGACCGGCATTCACTCCGTCGTCAAGCATGGTGTGGCATCAAAACGTTTTCCGAACTGATAGAAGCCAAAGCATACATCCCCCAGCAGGTCTTCAATTGTGACGAGATAGGGCTTTTCTGGAAAAGGATGCCGAGTAGCTCCAGAGGAGACGATGCCTGGTCTCAAATCCATGAAGGATAGATTAACTCTAGCACTTTACGCCAATGCGAGTGACGACTGCAAAATCAAGCCTCTGTAAGTATACCATTCGGAAAATCCCAGAGCCTGTAAGTCACATTTTAAAAGAAAAACTGCAAGTTCTGTGTAGGGCAAATCCGAATGCATGGGTCACCAGGAATTTCTTTGTGGAATGGATAAACCGGGTGTTTGGCTCTTCTGTTAAAAAATATCTACAAGAAAACCTACCCATGTAAGCTCTTCTCGTCCTCGACAATACCCCCGCTCACCCGCCAAATTACGAAGATGATTTACTCGAAGAGTTCAAGTTTATAAAGGTTCTCTACCTACCACCCAACACCACTCCTATCCTGCAGCTCATGGATCAGCAGGTAATTTCTAATTTTAAGAAGTTGTACACCAAGCACATTTTTCGACGCTGCTTTGAGGTGACGGAGAACACAAACCTTACCCCTTCGAGAGTTCTGGAAGGACCGCTTTAACATCGTGATATGCCTAAGAATTATTGATCAGGCCTGACTGCGTGTTACAACGAGGACCTTAATCTCTGCATGGAAGAAGCTGTGACCTGCGGTTGTAGCTGAAAGGGCCTTCGAAAGATTGGAACCCGAAGTGTCAGTGGTAGAGGAGATTGTTTCTCTGGAAAAATCCATGAGTCTGGAGGTGGATGAGAGAGATGTGAACGAACTCGTCGAAGAACAGTCTTAGGAGGTGACAACCGAGGAGTGACACGATCCATATTCGCAGCAGCATACGGCGGTTCAACGAAAAATTAGTTTTGAAGAGGACCCAGAGATAGAGAACGTTATCTCTACAAGAGATATAAACGAGATCTTGGGAATGTGGGAGAAAGTTGTAGAGTTCGTTTATAACAATCACCCCGAAAAAGTTGCGGTGTTGGTCGTGCATCGGAGTTGTTCAACAAAACTTGCCTAACTCATTTCTGCAATATCCTGAATGGGAGGAAGAAAAAAACCTCCTTGGGCAGTTTTTTT